>CAXKVI010000001.1:142444327-142711877 GCA_964058755.1 Campiglossa producta
AACCCGAAATTCATACATACTTGCATACTAGTATGAACCAAGATTTTTCTGACTTGTATGATTACGCCCTCAAATTATAGATGTATACTTGTATGTTTTCTGATTAGATTGGCATTGATTGGTTTAAGGGTAATCATCAATGAACTACACAGAGCCAAAAATTCCTAATAAAATTAATAAGATTGTCTTTATGAACGGTTTTCAGGCTCAGGGGTAGTCAAGACGGCGGAAACGAAAAAAAACCATACGCAAATCTATTTGGTTTAATGAGGAAATTCTTATTGATATTATCAAGTGCAATTTCTTCTTTTTTCTTTGCGATTTCTTTTTATATGTGTTATTAATAAGAAAACCTTCTCGAAATTTCTGTCAAAATATTGAAAAAAAGCTGAAAGAGAAAAACTTCTTATTTTAATAAGATGATCTTAGGGTTCCCAACAATAAAAAAAAAAAAAAAAAACTAATGGCGGCGATATACCAACAGGTTATCATAACCTCTAACGAGATTTTTAGCCAAGCTTCTCTTTCCAACTTGTGGTGTGTTGCTTTTTGAGTTTTCCTACAAGTTGGCGGGACCTACAGTTTTTTGCCGACTCCGAACGGCACTTGCAAAGCAAATGAATTTTTTGCTGAGAAGCTTCTCATGGCAGAAATACACCCGGAGAGTTTGCCAAACTACTGCCGAGGGGCGACCCCGTTTAGAAAAATTCTTTTTCTAAATAATTTTTGATGTTACTTTTGCCGGGCATCGAACCGCCACGACTTGGTGTAGAAGGCCGAACACTTAACCGCTACCCCACGGCGGCCGCCTAACAATAAGATTTGACTTATTAACTGATTTCCGCATAATTGTATGTGTTAATAAGACGATCTTAGGGTTCCTAACAAGAAGATCTGACTTATTAACTGATTTCCGCATAATTGTATGTGTTAATAAGACGATCTTAGGGTTCCTAACAAGAAGATCTGACTTATTAACTGTTTTCCGCATAATTGTATGTGTTAATAAGACGATCTTAGGGTTCCTAACAAGAAGATCTGACTTATTAACTGATTTCCGCATAATTGTATGTGTTAATAAGACGATCTTAGGGTTCCTAACAAGAAGATCTGACTTATTAACTGATTTCCGCATAATTGTATGTGTTAATAAGACGATCTTAGGGTTCCTAACAAGAAGATTTGACTTATTAACAGATTTCCGCATAATTGTATGTGTTAATAAGACGATCTTAGGGTTCCTAACAAGAAGATTTGACTTATTAATGTTTTCAAAGGGAAAACATATTTCCGCATAATTGTATGTGTTAATAAGACGATCTTAGGGTTCCTAACAAGAAGATTTGACTTATTAATATTTTCAAAGGGAAATCTTGCATCATCATCAGCAGACATCATGTAGAACAATTATACGCTGAGAAGAAGAAGTACCCGATGGCTCGATGGTAAGCACCTGTGTTCAGCATTCAATATGTGGTTAGTTCGATTCGCGGTGGAGGCAATATGGCAAGTGTGGAAGGCAATGTAAGGAAGAGTGCGGTGAGATGGCTTGAAGGAAATATAAAAAGGCAACATAAGAAGGTAAAGGCAATACAAGAGAAATCTAAAACTGAATCGTAACTGATAATCTGAAGTTCTCGAAGACAATATAAGTAAGAACTCTGAAATATAATTTTTATTTTCTTCTCAATAATATGTGATTTCATTTTGAAAACATTAATAAGTCGAATCTTCTTGTTAGGAACCCTAAGAAATCAGTTCGTTTTCTGCAAGATTTCCCTTTGAAAACATTAATAAGTCAAATCTTATTAACACATACAATTATGCGGAAATCTGTTAATAAGTCAAATCTTCTTGTTAGGAACCCTAAGATCGTCTTATTAACACATACAATTATGTGGAAATATGTTTTCCCTTTGAAAACATTAATAAGTCAAATCTTCTTGTTAGGAACCCTAAGATCGTCTTATTAACACATACAATTACGCGGAAATATGTTTTCCCTTTGAAAACATTAATAAGTTGAATCTTCTTGTTAGGAACCCTAAGAAATCAGTACGTTTTTTGCAAGATTTCTCGTTGTAAAGATTAATAAGATTTTCTCTTCAAAAATAAAAAGAACTTCTTCTTGAAGAAAATCTATAGAGATATCATATGACTTTTGTTCTATTTTATTAGGCAGTGTTGGCTCTGTGTAGTATAAAAACACCCATAAAATGTATAGTAAACGAGCTAGGTGTCTGTTGAGTAGTTTGGAATTGATTAGTTCAAAGGTGGTCAGAAATGAACTAGTATGAATACACCACAAAATGTATAGTCGAAGAAATATAATTTTGCTGAGTAGTTTGGCATTGACTAGTTTAAAGCTAATCAACAATGAACTGGTAGGCATATGCCACAAAATGTTTAGTCAATGAACTAGTATGTTTTCTGAGTAGTTCGGATTTTGACTGCAGGGTTATTAGCAATGAACTAGTATGCATGCGCCACAAAATGTATAGTCAATGAACTAGAGGTTTTGGTAAGTAGTTCGGGAGCTTTTATTTTCCTATTAATTTGCTTTCTCTTGTTTGTCCCACTTTTACTGCTTTTAAATGACGGACCTTTGCACATGTGTCGTAGGACACTACCCTTAAGTAGCTTCAGTAATTTTTAGACTTCGTCCTATGGAAAAAACTTCAGCTAGACACCTCAAAACTCGGGAAATTACACAAATTTTTACTGCGCTTTCACATGTTTAAGCGGGTTTGACAAACTTTGGCTACTTTTAAATAGCAGATCTTCACACATGTGTCGTAAAATGCTATCCTTAAGTAGAATCAAGCATTTCCAGACATCACCCCATGGCAAAAACTTCAGCCAGACACCTCAAAGTTCGGGAACTTTTTTGTTTTCTATTAATATGCTTTCTCTTGTTTGTCCCACTTTTACTGCTTTTAAATGACGGATCTTGTCACATGTTTCGTAGGAAAATAACCTTAAGTAATTTCAATCATTTCTAGACTTCGTCCCATGGCAAAAACTTCAGCCGGACACCTCAAAGCTCGGGATTTTCACTAATTTTTACAGAGATTTCACTTGTTTCAGCAGGTTTCTCCAACTTTGACTACGTTTAAACGGCAGATCTTTACACATGTATCGTATAACACTACCATTAACTAATATCAGGCATTTTAAGACTTCGGCCCATGGCAAAAACTTCAGCCAGACACCTCAAAGCTCGGGATTTTCACAAATTTTTACAGAGATTTCACATGTTTCAGCAGGTTTCTCCAACTTTGACTTCGTTTAAACGGCGGATCTTTACACATGTATCGTATAACACTACCATTAACTAATATCAGGCATTTTTAGACTTCGGCCCATGGCAAAAACTTCAACCAGACACCTCAAAGCTCGGGATTTTCACTAATTTTTACAGAGATTTCACTTGTTTCAGCAGGTTTCTCCAATCGTGCCTACGTTTAAACGGTGGATCTTTACACATGTATCGTATAACACTACCATTAACTAATATCAGGCATTTTTAGACTTCGGCCCATGACAAAAACTTCAGGCAGACCTCAAAGCTCGGGATTTTCACAAATTTTTACAAAGATTTCACTTGTTTCAGCAGGTTTCTCCAACTTTGACTACGTTTAAACGGCGGATTTTCACACATGTATCGTATAACACTACCATTAACCAATATCAGGAATTTCAAGGCTTCGGCCCATGGCAAAAACTTCAGCCAGACACCTCAAAGCTCGGGATTTTCACAAATTTTTACAGAGATTTCACTTGTTTCAGCAGGTTTCTCCAACTTTGACTACGTTTAAAGGGCGGATCTTTACACATGTATCGTATAACACTACCATTAACTAATATCAGGCATTTTAAGACTTTGGCCCATGACAAAAACTTCAGCCAGACACCTCAAGGCTGAGGAAATTTCATAATTGGTCTAACTTTGGCTGCTTTTAAAGGGCGGATAATTTCGCATTTGTCATAGAACACCACACTTAAGTGGTATCAGGTACTTTTATACTTCGCCCCATGTCAAAAACTACAGCCAGACACCTCAAAACTGAGGATTTTTTATAATTCTTGCTGCGATTTCACATGTATAAGCGCGTTGGTCTAACTCTGGCTGCTTTTGAAGGGCAGATATTTTCGCATGTGTTATAGAAGACCACCCTTAAGTTTTATCAACAAATACGACATCTGAACACTTTGTATGGACTGAACTGTTCTAATTTGCTTGATCATGTCCTATGGAGAGATAAATTGTAAAAAAAACCGAGCTTTGGGGTGTTTGGCTGAAGTTTTTGTCATGGAAGGATCTCCAAAAATGCCTGATACCACTTAAGAGTAGTGTTCTACGACACATGTGTAAATATTCGCCTTTTAAAAATAGTCAAAGTGGGACAAACCTGCTTAAACAGGCGAAAGCATAGTAAGAATTATGAAAACTACCCAGATTTAAGGTGTCTGGTTAAAGTGTTTCTTATAAGGCGAAGTCTTAAGGGTGGTCTTCAATGACACATTGAAAATATCTGCCCTTTAAAAGTAGTCTAAGTTGGACCAACCATCTCAAACATGTGAAAACGCAGTAAGAATTATAAAAATTCGTCAGTTTTGAGGTCTGGCTGAAGTTTTTTTTCTGTAGGGCGAAGTCTAACATTAATTGAAACTACTTAAGAGTAGTGTTCTACGACAAAGCAAAAGTTGGACCAACTCGCTTAAACCTTTGAAATCGCAGTAAGAATTATGAATATTCCTCAGTTTTGAGGTGTCTGGCTGAAGTTTTTGACATGGGGCGAAGTTTAAAAGTACCTGATACAACTTAAGGTGGTCTTCTATAAGACATGTTAAAAGATCCGCCCTTCAAAAGCAGACAGAGTTAGACCAACGCGCAGCAAGAATTATGAAATTTCCTCAGCCTTGAGGTGTCTGGCTGAAGTTTTTGTCATGGGCCGAAGTCTTAAAATTCCTGATATTAGTTAATGGTAGTGTTATACGATACATGTTTAAAGATCCGCCGTTTAAACGTAGTCAAAGTTGGAGAAACCTGCTGAAACAAGTGAAATCTCTGTAAAAATTAGTGAAAATCCCGAGCTTTGAGGTGTCTGGCTGAAGTTTTTGCTATGGGCCGAAGTCTTAAAATGCATGATATTAGTTAATGGTAGTGTTATACGATACATGTGTAAAGATCCGCCATTTAAACGTAGTCAAAGTTGGAGAAACCTGCTGAAACAAATGAAATCTCTGTAAAAATTAGTGAAAATCCCGAGCTTTGAGGTGTCTGGCTGAAGTTTTTGTCATAGGCCGAAGTCTAAAAATGCCTGATATTAGTTAAGGGTAGTGTTATACGACACAGGTGTAAAGATCCGCCGTTTACACGTAGTCAAAGTTGGAGAAACCTGCTGAAACAAGTCTCTGTAAAAATTAGTGAAAATCCCGAGCTTTGAGGTGTCTGGCTGAAGTTTTTGCCATGGGACGAAGTCTAGAAATGATTGAAATTACTTAAGGGTATTTTCCTACGAAACATGTGAAAAGATCCGTCATTTAAAAGCAGTAAAAGTGGAACAAACAAGAGAAAGCTAATTAATAGAAAAAAAAAGTTCCCGAACTTTGAGGTGTTTGGATGAAGTTTTTGCCATGGGGTGATGTCTGGAAATGCGTGATTCTACTTAAGGATAGCATTTTACGACACATGTGTGAAGATCTGCTAGTTAAAAGTAGCCAAAGTTTGTCAAACCAGCTGAAACATGTGAAAGCGCAGAAAAAATTAGTGAAATTTCCCGAGTCTTGAGGTGTCTGGCTGAAGTTTTTGCCATGGGACGAAGTCTAGAAATTACTGAAACTACTTAAGGGTAGTGTCCTATGACACATGTGCAAAGATCCGTCATTTAAAAGCAGTAAAAGTGGGGCAAACAAGAGAAAGCAAATTAATAGGAAAATAAAAGCTCCCGGACTTTGAGGTGTCTGGCTGAAGTTTTTTCCATGGGATGATGTCTGTAAATACTTGATTCTACTTAAGGGTAGCATTTTATGACACATGTGTGAAGATCTGTTATTTAAAAGAGGCCAAAGTTGGGCAAACCCGCTTAAACATGTGAAAGCGCAGTAGAAATGAGTGAAATTTCCCGAGTTTTGAGGTGTCTGGCTGAAGTTTTTGCCATGGGACGAAGTCTGAAAATTACTGGTACTACTTGAGGGTAGTATTCTACAAAAAATGGGAAAATATTGGGTAGTTAAAGGCAGCCAAAATGACCCAAATGCGTAAATTTGGTAAAACAGAATAAATTTCCATAGGAAAATCCGCGAACTGTGGATGACTGGCTGGAGCCTTGTCACTGGTACGGGTCTAACAACACTTGATCCTGACGCGGGGTGGTAATCTACGTCAAATATGTGAAAATCTTCCATTATAAAATAAGTGAAGTTAGGGTAATTTTTTGGCGACTTTGACCCCCGATTCCTAGGCCCTTGTCATAGGAACAGCTTTGAAATTTTCACATTCTTTCTAGATTCAGGGAGGACTATCGATCGGTATTGGTTTCATCCATTATAAAAGAAGTGACGCTTTAAGCTCTGGTATCTCGCTCTATACAGATGTATGTACATATAGGTACATATGTACGTTTGAAGACCCAAAGCCGCTTCCATTAAATTTGTGGGAAATCGCATAAGCGGATTATGTGCACAAAACTAAAATATGCCAATACTTATTGTTGCTATTGCACCGTGACTCTGGAATGTGAGTGAGTACCCAAATATTTTATATTATTATATTATATTATTATATTCTATATACATATTTTTGGAAAGTTCAAGGCTTCACTTTAAGAATATGTGTGTTTCCGAAAATGTGCCAAGCAAAGAGAAATTTTAAAATCCATCCAGGTCAAACTTATGAAACCATTTTATAGACATGTATGGCATATATCAAATCGCAATATTTGATAGATATTGGAACACTGGTTTTTACAAAACTCGGGTACTTCCGACTACTTATGTACCAACAATAATTTAGAAAAGTCAAAAATTCCCTAAAAAATTAGGTACGCTTTTTAATACTTCGTGGCACTTTAACTCCTTCTATAGTGGTAATCTACCCCGAAACGGGTTGTGCGCTGGGTTTGGGACCCGCCACGTAAAAAACTTAATTCCAATGAAAACGTATTCAAAGCCACGGATGAGAACCCCCTTTAATGTTGACGACCCGGCAAAACGAATAAGGCATAATGACTTGGATATTAGGGCATGTACCGGGAATGTCCGGACCCTTTCAAGGGACGGTACCGCTGCCCGACTGGCTGATGCCCACGTAGGCGCAAAGGCCGACATCACCGCCCTGCAGGAAATGCGATGGACGGGGCAAGGAAAGATGACCATCGGTCCTTGTGACGTATACTACAGTGGCCAGATAAGCGGTAAAGCGCGTGGTGTAGGATTTGTGGTGGGAAAGAGACTTCGCCGCCAAGTACTAGCGTTCACTCCTGTGGACGAGCGTCTCGCTGCGATCCGCATCAAGGCGAGGTTTTTCAACATAACATTTATCTGCGCCTATGCGCCGACTGAGGGCGACGCAGAGAAGGACTCCTTCTACGATAAACTTGAACAAGCCTATGATCGCTGCTCCCTGCATGATATCAAAATCGTGCTCGGCGACTTTAATGTCAAGGTGAGCAAGGAAGGAGTCTTTGGTCCTACAGTTGGAAAATTCAGTCTCCATGATATAACATCCCCCAACGGCACTAGGTTGATTGACTTCGCCGCCTCCCGCAATATGGTCATCAGTAGTACCAGGTTCCAGCATAAGCGAATACACCAAGCCACCTGGCTGTCCCCTGATCAAAGAACAAGAAACCAGATTGATCATGTCATGATCGACGGCAGACACAGCTCCACCGTTCTAGACGTGAGTACCCTACGCGGTCCCAATATCGACTCGGACCATTATCTTGTTGCAGCCAAGATACGCACACGCCTCTGTGCAGCGAAGAAAGTACGCACAGTAACGGAAGGAAAGTTTGACGTCGAGAAGCTGCGCGTGACACAGACAGCTGATAATTTCTCCACTCGACTCTCACACCTGCTATCAGAGAGCAATGGAAGCATATCTGTCACTCATTACGTACCGCCGCTGAGGCCACTATAGGGTTTCAGCAAGTCCGCAAGAACAACTGGTACGATAAGGAATGCACCACAGCCTCGGTCAAAAAGGACGCTGCATACAGGGAGACGTTGCGAACGGGCGCAACCCGCAGTGATGGCAACGCTATCGTGAGGCGAAGAAGGAAGAGAGACGCCTTTTCAGAAAAAAGAAACGTCAGGCAGAAAGGCGTGAGTGTGAGGAGCTTGAGATGCTGGCTGACAGGAATGATGCCCGAAAATTCTATGAAAAGATCCGGCGGATGACGGAAGATTTAAAGACCGGGACAAGTTCCTGTAAGGACAATAACGGCGACCTGGTAACCGACGTACATAATGTACTTAAATTATGGCGGGAGCACTTCTCCTCACTGCTAAATTGCGAGGGAGACGTCGAACCCGATACCCCAATCCCTGACGATGGAAAAGTCGTCCCACCACCTGACTATGATGAAGTGAGGATAGTTATATCCCGGCTCAAAAACAACAAATCGCCTGGGAAAGACGGACTACCCGCCGAGCTGTTCAAACATGGATGCGAAGAGCTGGTAAAAAGCATGCATCAGCTCTTATGCAGAATATGGTCAGATGAGTGCATGCCTCCAGATTGGAATTTAAGTGTGCTCTGCCCAATCCACAAGAAAGGCGATCCCGCTAACCCCACCAACTACCGCGGAATCAGTCTTCTTAATATCGCATATAAGGTTCTTGCTAGCGTATTGTGTGAAAGACTGAAGCCCATCGTAGACAAACTGATTGGACCTTATCAGTGTGGCTTTAGACCTGGTAAGTCTACCATCGACCAGATTTTCACGATACGCCAAATCCTGGAGAAGACCCATGATAAAAGAATCGACACTCACCATCTCTTTGTAGATTTTAAAGCTGCTTTTGACAGCGCAAAAAGGAGTTGCCTGTATGGCGCCATGTCTGAATTTAACTTCCCTGCAAAGCTTATACGGCTTTGCCAAATGACGTTGAGCAAAACCAACAGCTCCGTCAGAATCGGGAAGGACCTCTCTGAGCCATTTGAAACCAAACGAGGTTTCAGACAGGGTGACTCCCTTTCGTGCGATTTCTTTAACCTGATGCTGGAGCAGCAGAGCTAAACCGCAAGGCACAATCTTTTACAAGAGCGTGCAATTGCTGGCGTATGCCGATGATATTGATATCATTGGCCTTAACAGCCGCGCCGTAAGCGATGCTTTCTCTGGGTTGGATAAGGAAGCGAAAAAAGTGGTTCTTGCGGTGAACGAGGACAAGACGAAGTATCTGCTGTCATCAAAGAAAGAATCGGCGCACATGCGCCTTGGCAGCCATGTCACCGTTGATAGCTACAAGTTTGAAACGGTGAGAGACTTCGTCTATTTGGGAACCAGCATTAACACCGAAAATAATATCAGTCTAGAAATCCAACGGAGAATCACCCTTGCCAACAAGTGTTACTTTGGACTAAGTAGGCAATTGAGAAGTAAAGTCCTCTCTCGACAAACAAAGATCACGCTCTATAAGTCTCTCATCATACCAGTCCTGATGTACGGCTCGGAATCATGGACAGTGTCAAGAGAAGATGCGATGGCCCTTGGAGTATTTGAGAGAAAAGTTCTCCGGAAGATTTATGGTCCTTCCCGTGATGCCAACGGCGAGTATCGAAGGAAATTTAACGATGAGCTGTACGAGGTTTACGCAGACCTGACCATAGTTTAGCGGATTAAAGCCCAAAGGCTCCGCTGGCTGGGTCATGTTATGCGAATGGACAAAGAAGCACCAGCACAGAAAGTTTTCCTATCGACTCCCGAATTCGGCAGCAGAGGAAGGGGGAGACCTCGACTGAGATGGAAACAACAGGTGGAGGATGACTTGAACTCCCTTGGGGTTTCCAATTGGCGTCAGTTATCGCTAAAAAGGAATGACTGGCGTGCTTTGATACGAAACGGCCAAAATCGCCTAGGCGGTTAAGCGTCATTATGACGCAAGCCAAGATTAGATTAGATATTGGTAATGTGACATCTCTAGAAGAAATGTTTAATAGCGAAGTTGTGTTGAAACCAGGGCTGTAAACCACTCCAAAAATCTCTGTGGTTTGGTTCTGTGGTTCGAACCACCTCGAGAAAACTTTATACCAACACAAACACCAAAAACCAAAAAAAAAAATTGTTAAATATAAAAAGTTAAAAAATAAAAGCCTTTTATAATAAAATTTGCATGGAAATGTCTTATTAAAAGTTTTATAAAACTTAGTTAACTTTTGTAAAAATTATGGTAAATGTATAAAAAAACGCTTTGTTACTAAGATCCTGTTTTTGTTTCCCCCTAAAAAGAAACACACAGTTACCTACATACACTACAATAATATCCATCTACCCCCATACTTTATTATTAATTTGGGAGATGGAGCTATTCTGCATCTTTTCATTTATAAAATATTACCTTTTATTTCCCTATTGGGACAAATTGTTTCAAATAAGCACAAAAAAAATGTCTTATATTTTGATGATTTGTACCTTAATCGGTAGCTCTACTTGAAAAATTTTAGTCCCGAAAGTTTTTTTGCAAAAGTTATTCGCAAAAAAAATTTTTTAAATTTACAAAAACCACTTTTTTGAAAAAATCGTTATAATTCAACGGCTTAACTAAATTTAATGCAATGAATGCAATATAAAAGGAAATTGTGTATATTTTGATATACTTTTGGAAAAATTTAGCAAAAAAAGATTTTTTTTTAATTTTTTTGTGTATCCCTTTTAAGGATAATTGGTTTTATCAATGTTCTGGGTTTTGGAAAAATTTAAAAAAAAAAAACATTATAGGACCTATGGTACCTTGTTAACTGAATTCCGAAGAAAAAAAGATGGAGCCTCTTACCGTTAGGGTCGAATAATGAAAACAGCACAGCCATAAAATTATTTGAATACCTAACACGGTGGGTTTTAAGCATGTTTTATTAAAAGGTGCATTTCCCTCCACTTTTTCTTTTGAATTCTCAAATATGCATCAAAATAAGTTGATATGTTGAGTTTCAGCATTTTTCCCCGAGCCCTATTTTAAAAAACTCATTTAAAATACCAATTTTAATCAAATTTTGAGGTTTTTTGCATTATTCTGGAAAACGGTTAGTTTTCTCTAAAAGCTACCTGAGATAAAGTTGTAGACCTGAAAATTCTCTACAGTTCTGAGATATTGCGATTGCAAGACGAATTCTATACATTATATTCACATAAGTGCCACGTATGTATAGACTCTTCCGGATTTCTCTCGAAAACGGTTATATGTATCGAAAATTTTTCTTTTACCGTTTGTTCATCACGAAGTTCCTCATCGACAATGAAAATAGTTGTTTTTGTAAACCCTATGGTTCTCTAGCTAGATCCAAATTTACTCCATTCATGATATCAAAACCCTATAGTGATTTAAGTTGAGATATCTTCTTCGATAGAGCTAAATTTTTGTGGAGAGCTTAGGTTCACCCCCAAAAGGAAAACTGCAAAAGTACAAATCGATCCCACGTGTGCAAAAAAGTTATTCTGGGTCAAAGACCCATATTTTAGGTCTTTTTTGGATTTTTCTCGACTTTTGACGCTGAATAAGTTTTTCAGCGCATACGGGATCGACGAGAATCTTTGCAGTTTTCTTCCTGGGTAAACCTAAGCTCTCCACAAAAATTAAGCTCTATCGAAATTTTTTGTTATACAAGATATCTAAACTTAATCCACTGTAGGTTATTGATATCATGAATGGAGTAGACTTGGCTCTAGCTAGAGAACTAGGGGAGAGTGAGGTACCTTCGGCTTTGGGGTACATTCGGCAATTGCGTTTTCCGTATGAAGGAATTATCTGACATGACCATTAGGTAGCGAAAACATACCCACCACTAGTAAGAATTATCGATTTGATGTCTCACATCTCTCTCTTAGCATTGTAAAAAGTTACACGTGTTTTTGTGTTTTCGGGAGTGTTGATGGTGTTTTCGTTTGGTAAGTGAAAAAGTGTTGAGGTTTTTGTTGTGCATTTTTTTTTTACAAAATTCAATAAAACGGAATGGTAGGAATGTTAGTTTTAAGAAAAAGTGTTATTTAGTAATGAAAAAGACAGCCGTTGAAAAAAAATAGGGAAAAGTGAAAAGTGACGGTTCGGGGTAAAATCAGCAATACAGGATCGCCGAATGTACCCCTCATAGTCTTAAGTAAACTTTTTTCTTGTTTATATATTTATCTAGGTATTTAAAATTGGTTTATATGAAATAAAACCTGATACCATTTAAAAACGACTTTTTACTTGATAACTATACCCCACAACATGGACGACGAAGGTGTCTCGGCAATTGCCCGAGCTACCCCGGCATGGGGCACATTCAACAAATTTGACTTTTTCATATAAATTAGTCTCCGCTAATATTTCAAGAAATGGCTTCACATTATCTTATTTTTAAATAATGAGAGATTAGTTTAAGGTTGCGATTCGTTGGATATTTTCTGAGATATGGAGGTTCAAAAAAAAAGTGCAGAAGGTACCCCACTCTCCCCTACAGGGTTTACAAAAATCACTATTTTCATTGTCGATGAGGAACTTCGTGATGAACAAACGGTAAGAGAAATTTTTTCGATACATCTAACAGTTTTCGAGAAAAATCCGGAAAAGTCTATACATACGTGAATATAATGTATAGAATTAGTTTTGCAATCGCGATATCTCAGAACTGGTGACTCCTAGAGAAAAACTGTTCAGACCATTTTTATAGAGAGTTTTCAGGTCTACAACTTTATCTCAGGTAGTTTTTAGAGAAAACTAACCGTTTTCAAGAAAAATGCAAAAAACCTCAAAATTTGACTAAAATTGGTATTTTAAATGAGTTTTTAAAAAGAGCTCGGGGAAAAATGCTGAAACTCAACACATCATCTTATTTTGGTGCATATTTGAGAATTCAAAAGAAAAAATGGAGAGACATGCACCTTTTAATGAAACATGCTTAAAACCCACCGTTTTAGGTATTCAAATAATTTTATGGCTGTGCTGTTTTCCTTATTTGACCCTTACGGTAAGAGGCTCCATCTTTTTTTCTTCGGAATTCAGTTTACAAGGTGCCATAGGTCCTATAATGTTTTTTCCAAATTTTTTCAGAACATTGATAAAACCAATTATCCTTAAAAAGGATACACAAAAAAATTTAAAAAAATCTTTTTTGCTAAATTTTTCCAAAAGTATATCAATATATACACAATTTCCTTTTATATTGTATTCATTAAATTTAGTTAATCCGTTGAATTATAACGATTTTTCCAAAAAAGTGCTTTTTGTAATTTTTAAAATTTTTTTTGTGAATAACTTTTGAAAAAAATAAAATTTTGCAAAGAAACTTTCAGGACTAAAATTTTTTACCAATTAAGGTACAAAACATCAAAATATAAAACAAATTTTTTTTTTTGTGTTGATTTGAAATATTTTGTCCCACTGGGTAGTTAACTCTTGCTTTAACTTGCTGGCAACGCCATGAGCTTTAATTTTGAATGAGTGCAATTATTGCAATTATTAGAAAAATTGATGTTCTAGGTATGAAACATCAAACTCTTTAAAATTTTTTCTAATTTGAACCAAACCAAACCATTTTTCTGTGTGCTTTTCTAATCGGTTCTTCAAAAACTAAAAAACAACTGTGGTTCGGTTCAAAAACTAAAAAACAGCTGTGGTTCGGTTCAAAAACTATAAAAAATCGGTGGTTCGGTTCAAACCCCGGTTCGGTTCAAACCCGGTTTGTATCCCTGGTTGAAACACACATGAGCGTTTCTTTTACAAGTGATCCAAATTTTGTAAAAAATCAACCGTCATGTCACGGATTTTGTTCAAATTCGGTTTATACGTAGGGACTATAAATTGATTTGACACGTATTTTTTGTTTTGCCATTTTTTCGATTTTCTTCTGAGATATGATCTGTCAAAGTTTGGAATTTTTCTTGAACTAACGAAAACATGTACCTACTCAATCCATCATATCTCGGCTTGTACTAATGCTACAAACTTCAACTTTAGCTCATTTGAAAGCTAATGAATCAGGCTTTGCATTTCTTAGTAATTTTTTTGCATTTTGCAATTTTTTATTTTTATTATAATAATTGCATTTTTACTTTGCAACTGCACAGTGTTACCCACAACATTTTTAGTTCTAAGTACAGCACTCGATTGCTTATTGAATTCTCTACAGAATAAATATATTTCAAAAATGGGGTCTACATACGGACTTTTACTAAAATACATATTTATAAGACTAACTCTATATTTTTGTATGAAAAAAAAAAAGATTAATCAAATTTTTTAACAAGCTTTTTTTTGTAGTATATACATTAGGGTGATTCAAATAAAAAAAAATTTGGTTTTTTTTCGGTCTTACCCCCTGCTTGACTTTCTCCAGTGTTTTTGTGACTCCTAGATGACCTCCACTTGGACCATTATGTAGTTCATACAAAACATCAGAGATTTTCTTCCTTGGGACAACTACCAGCTTCCGAGCGCATTGACCATCTTCGCTTTCCCAAACTCTATGTAAGCAACCGGATACCAATTTCAAACTGTTCCACTGTGCCCAATATGACTTGGCAACAGGACTCTCTGCTGACATCTCCTCTCTTGTTGGTCGTTCATTTTGCTCGATCCCCTGCATCATACGCGCCAGATCTGGATCCTCTAGCTGATACTTTCTTAGTTGATCCATGTTCCATTCGTCCGTAGATGTTATAGTCATCAGCCGTACATCTATAACATCTTGCTTGGCCTCAGCTTTCGAACAATGCTTGCATTCCAGGTTACATGGTCGCCGGGACATTGCATCAGCATTACCGTGGTTGCTGCCTTTGCGATGCTCTATGGAAAAGTCATAACTTTGTAGTCGCTCTATCCACTGTGCCAATTGACCTTCCGGATTACGGAACTGCAAAAGCCATTTCAACGCTGCATGGTCTGTCCTGACGTGGAACCGCTGTCCATAGATATACTTGTGGAAATGTTTGATGCACTCCACCAATGCCAGTAGTTCTCTTCGTGTTACACAATAGTTCCTTTCGGGCTTTCCAATTGTGCGGCTATAGTATGCCACTACCTTCTCCTGCCCATCGACAATCTGTGAGAAAACTCCTCCAATCACATAACCGCTCGCGTCTGTATCCAAAATAAATGTTGCGCCTGGAATTGGATACGCTAACATTGGGGCAGTGCACAGCCGTTCCTTCAAGGTTTGGAAAGCCACTTCATGTTCCTTCTTCCAATCAAATGACATATTCTTCCTGGTCAACTCATGAAGGCTACTGCCTACGCTGGCGAAATTTGGTACAAATCGGCGATAATACGTGCACAGTCCAAGGAAACTTCGTAACTCATTTAAATTGTTCGGTCTTGGCCAATCCTTCACAGCTTCAATCTTTTCTTTAGCAGTGCAGATGCCCTCCGTAGTTACCTTGTGACCTAAATGACTTACTTCCTTCCTGAACAATGCACACTTTTTGGGACTTAATTTCAGACCGGCGCAAGCTATCCTTTGGAAAACTTCCTCCAAGTTCTTAAGGTGTTCCTCAAAGCTTTTTCCCAGCACGATGATGTCGTCCAGGTACACCAAACATATTTTCCAATGCAGTCCTTTCAATACTTGACCCATGAGTCTCTCAAAAGTAGCTGGAGCGTTACATAATCCAAAGGGCATTACCGTAAATTGCCACAGCCCGTCTCCATCGCTGAAGGCTGTCTTTTCCTTATCCTCATCTTTAACCTCCACTTGCCAATAGCCGCTTTTTAAGTCCAGTATAGAAAACCATTTCGTACTAGATAGTGAGTCCAGAGTATCGTCAATTCTCGGTAATGGATAGCTGTCCTTTTTCGTTACGTCATTCAGCTCCCGGTAATCCACGCAGAACCGCATTTTCCATCCTTTTTCTTCACTAGCACTACCGGTGAGCTCCATGGACTAGCTGATGGTTCGATCACACCGCTCTCACTCATTTCCTGTATAATTTCTCTTACCACTTGGCGTTTGGCCAAGGGAACACTTCGAGGAGCTTGGCCTCGCATCACCGGTATCAATTTGATGCTTCACAACATTGGTTCTACCTGGCTTGGAACCATCCTTGTCAAATATGCTAGAGTACTTTAGTAGAAGTTGTTTTGCCTTATTCTGATGGTCTTCTCCGAGCTCTTGCGTCCACGCCGTGATATCATCTGAAAGATTAATGTTGCTGGTAGAAAGACTTTCCTGGAGCTGTTCACAATTTATAACCACCTCCACCTTCTGACATTGTCCCAATATAGCTCCTTTGGAAAGCTTAATCGGCGATCTGAACTCATTTAGTACTCTTACCGGTAAACGTCCATCTTGTTTTGTCATAGCCAGTGTTTTTCCTACTAGTATATCCGTCTTTGATTTGTTTGCTGCCTCTACCACCCACAATTTGTTTGTCCCGTAATCTCCATCAATCCTTGCCCAAACGATCGCCTCCGACTTCGGGGGAATTTGTTGGCTTTCTTCCACGAGGACCCGCTTACTGATGTACTCCATGTTCTTATAGCTCATAGTTCTGTTTTGCATGTCGATCTTGATGCCTTTGTTGCTTAAGAAATCCACACCAACTATGATCTCATCAACAATATAAAATTGTGCAGTACGGTGACATTCCCAATTGCGATTTCACATGTTACTTCTCTTTGACTTTCCGTCCACAAGTCCTCCAACAGTAACATTACTCGACTTCCTTCCGATCTGTGAGACAGAGATTATGGGGCATCCAATTGCGGGAGCCAGCCTACGCCCCTTGCGGCTGACTCTCTTTAGTTTAACAGTTGGTTGGATTGGGAGACTTGCTCATCTCCTTCAACCTTGCGCTTACGTCCGCCTGCATTATTGGAATTGTTGGAGCCAGATCCACAATAGCGTGCAATATGACCAGATTTTCCGCACTTAATGGAGCCATCGCTTTTCTTCTGTGCCCCATTCAATGCTTCCAAAATTTTGTCGATTTTGTTGACCAAGTCTGGCGTCTCCACTTCCACACGGTGAGCTTTGTACAATGGTTTGCTCAAAAGAGATGCGGTTTCTTGAGTTAGAGCATGTGATACTGTCTCCGCGAATGATCTCTTTGGATTTGCATATGTGGCGCGCTTCGTCTCCACGTCACGTATTCCATTTACGAAACTTTGGATTTTCACCCTCTCGATGTATTCCACGTGCGTCTGCGTTTGCTAGATGAGCCAACCTCTCGATGTTCGATGCAAACTCCTGTAATGTTTCGTTAGCCTTCTGGAAGCGATTCTGTGGCTCTATTTGTTGTATCTGCCTCCTATGCTCGCTGCCGTAACATCTTTCAACGGCTTCATAGTTGTTTCTTTCAGCGTCCGGAATAGTCTGTAAGATTTCGGCGGCAGGCCCTTTAAATGCCACAAATAAAGCAGCGACTTTATCCTCAGCGTCCCAATTGTTCACAGCTCCTGTCTTCTCAAATTGTAGCTTAAATACCTGGAAAAGAACAGAACCCTCAAAGGATGGGGTTTTTACCTTGGGTGCGCTTGTTGAAACAGATGGACGATTCAGCTGCAACTCTCGGATACGTCCTCTCAGCGCATTGACTTCAGCGTCCATTTTATCTTGGAGCTCTGCAATCTTTGCATCTTGTGCTTCCAGTTTTAAGGACACCCTCACCTCTTGTGCTTCCAACTGCGAAGTGATAAATGACCGCTGTTCCTCCATTTGAGCGGAGATCTGTGATGACACCTGTTCCAGCAGAGATGTCATGCAAGTTTTCTGTTCATCCAACTGAGATGCTATAAGTGTCTCCTGTGATCTAATTTTGTTGAAATGTTCGTCGACAACTGAGACAATGCAGCCAATAACGAGTTTGTGTTCACATTTTCCACTGTATCCGGAGTATCCTTCTGCTCTTCAATTTTTGTCGCTCCCTCTTCTGAATGCTGAAAAACATGATCGTCAACGTGGAATCCTTCCGCAAACGTGATTGAAGCTCTGCTTTATTGACTGCTGTTGTCAGTCCACGCCGTTCCAACTCATTTTTGAGTTGCTGGATCTTCAATTCACTCAACTTTGCCATGACCAATGATCTTGCAATGTATTTGATATCTTTACAATGTCCTTGTTATCATTGCTATTCTTTCAATGTCCTTGCTATCCTTACAATATCCTTGTTTATTTAACAATACCGCTTCTGACACCAATTGTGACGAATTCGATGATTCCTCGACTATTTTCCCTGAGTTCGATCACTGTACGTTAAATAAAACACTCCGATGATGCTTAATAAGTAGTACGCTTTATTCAGTACTAAAAACCGTAGTACAATATCGCGGGTTAATTCACTGTTCGGTACTTCACTGTACAACACTTCAAAATAAACTGATTGAAGTGCGTTGTCTTTGCGCGGTTTATATACCCTAGCAGACAGCAGCTTCATAACCTAGAAATGTCTACACATTTCTGGGTTATTCGTGCAACAGTGTTCTCGAAACGTTTATCTATCGCCAACTCCTCTTTGTGTTACATTCGCAAATATGCGAGCTGCCTCTCCCTCTCTCGCTCACACGTTAGGTAACTAAACAGCTGTAGTTGTCGTAGTGACGCTAGTGGTGGGAATACGCTAGAGTTGGGAGATGAGCGATTCTTGAGAACATTCGCCACAATATATCAAAATCTGAGTGGCGCGTTGTCATATTTCGACCTATTACCAATATATTTCACAATAAAATTTCAAGCGCACCGAACCACGAACCGAACCATTTTTTTTTTTTGGAGATGTATGAACCGAACCGAAAACCGCAAAAAAAATGGTTCGGTTCGGTTCAAAATTGGAATAAGTTTTAAAGAGTTTCAACTTATATGCCTAAAACATAAATTTTCCTAAAAATGGCAACAGTTGCACTCACTGGTATTTCGATTAAGATTCAAGTTTAGAAGGTTGAAAGGTAGAAGCATACGCAAGAAAAACACCTTTTTAATTTTTATGCTATTGTCAAAATGCGTTCAATTCCTGCCAACTGCATGTCATTTGACAGCGTAAAGATGAAAAGAGTTTTCCTTTCGTCATGCATCCAACTTCCTTTATCTACTTTGGTTTTCTCATAAACAAAACAATGTCTTCTAAGAAGTCTTCGTATTTACCCAGCCGTTGCTCTGCTGACGTTTTAACGATCGTATATTTTTCCATCGTTTTTCGTATCCGAAAACGGTCCGGAAACTATACTGCTGGACTGATTTTCTGTTGGTTCGTAATTTTTCGTATCCGAAAACGGCCCGGAAACTATACTGATAAAAACAGTGATCCCAAAAAAATCCAAAAAATTATCCCAAAAGCTTCAGAAAATTATTCCAAAAACATCAGAAATCGTATCAGAAAACGTGAAAAAAAACACAAAAAAGCATGATAGAATGCACCGGTTTTAGGAACGTTTTTTGTACTTTTACAGACATATGTTTCGTTCGCACACTTTGGTGAGAAAAAGGATCGGGAAAAGTTCTTTAAATGGAGCTCCATGAAAACGGAAAAATATACAGTTTTTGCCAGATTTTTTTCCATTTCCAGATGCGTTTACGGTAATTTTGCTGGCTGGATATATGTATGTTTCTTTACATAATAATAATTTTCAGTATTGTATTGCTATTATAACTTTTTGCCGATATATTAATAAATATTAACTATAAATGAATTTGATCTCAATAACAAAGCGTTTTATTTTTGACATTTCCAAACAGTTTTTCCAGTTTTTGGCTGGTTTGGTATAAGCCCTGAACCGGTTCACGAAGTTTTGGCCAAAAAACCTTATATCTGAACAATCGGTTGTATGGGGGCTATATGTTACATTTGCCCGATCTTGTTGATTTTCACTATATACACTACATAAATAGAAAGTACTCGAGTTGCAAAATTTTACGTTCCTAACTTTTTAATTGCAGAAGTTTTGGTCAAAAAACCTTATATCTGAACAATCGGTTGTATGGGGGCTATATGTTACATTTGCCCGATCTTTTTGATTTTCACTATATACACTACATAAATAGAAAGTACTCGAGATGCAAAATTTTACGTTCCTAACTTTTTAATTGCAGAAGTTTTGGCCAAAAAACCTTATATCTGAACAATCGGTTGTATGGGGGCTATATGTTACATTTGCCCGATCTTGTTGATTTTCACTTTATATACTACGTACTAGAAAGTACTCGAGTTGCAAAATTTTACGTTCCTAACTTTTTAATTGCAGAAGTTTTGGTCAAAAAACCTTATATCTGAACAATCGGTTGTATGGGGGCTATATGTTACATTTGCCCGATCTTGTTGATTTTCACTATATACACTACATAAATAGAAAGTACTTGAGTTGCAAAATTTTACGTTCCTAACTTTTTAATTGCAGAAGTTTTGGCAAAAAACCTTATATCTGAACAATCGGTTGTATGGGGGCTATATGTTACATTTTCCCGATCTTGTTGATTTTCCCTATATACACTACATAAATAGAAAGTACTCGAGTTGCAAAATTTTACGTTCCTAACTTTTTAATTGCAGAAGTTTTGGCCAAAAATTCTTAAATCTGAACAATCGGTTGTATGGGGGCTATATGTTACATTTGCCCGATCTCGTTGATTTTCACTATATACACTACATAAATAGAAAGTACTCGAGTTGCAAAATTTTACGTTCCTAACTTTTTAATTGCGGAAGTTTTGGCCAAAAAACCTTATATCTGAACAATCGGTTGTATGGGGGCTATATGTTATACTGGTCCGATCTTGTCAGTTCCGACAAATGATTCCTATATTACAAAATGGTGGCCACATACAAAATTTCAGCCAGATATCTCAAAAATTGAGGGACTAGTTTGCGTTCAAACAGACAGACGGACAGACGGACATGGCTAAATCAACTCAGCTTGTCATCCTGATCATTTCGGTATACTTATTGATGGGTCCATCTCTTCTTCTTCTCATACTTACAAACATCGGACCAAAGTTATAATAACATTTCATGTTCATGAAAGGTATAAAAAATCTGTACTTTGTATTTAATCAAGTGTTAAACTGTAGTTTGGGATGGAGTGAAGTGGAATTAAGATACTTATAAAAAATATAATTTACAAAAAAAGTGCGCCAGTTTAGTACAAAAAGCGGAAAAAGTGCATCGTGTTTTTTCGTGCGTGTTTTTTTTTTTTTGGTTTTCAGTCTCAACACGATCACGCACGAGCACGACGCGAAATCGCATTTTCAAACACGAGCACATGGACACACGCGTGCTTGTTTCGTGTCACGGTCAAAAGCACACACGACGCCCACCTCTAGTTCGAACACAGCGATTTTCGGAGTGGTTTCAGCCCTGATATTTACACATTCAATATATTCCCTATTAATTAGTTAGTTTCTAAAGTAGTTACAGAAATAAAGGAAGTCAAATGTATACATATCCACATCACAAATAAAAAGAAATAACTATAGTTTTATAATGGGTATAGGTGCACAGTTACGAAAAAGTCGCATCTACCTCAATACCACGTCCGCTATACGTACGGTGACCATCCCTTCTGTTTTTGGCAGAACAGTTCTGTTTTTAAGGAGCTTGTTCTGCGTATTTTTTTTCTAAGGAAAAATAACAGAAATGTTCTGTTTTTAAGCAAATGTTCTGTTTTTGGTCTGCTTTTTTGTGCCGGCAACCTTTTTTAACAAATGCAATGAGTAGCTCTGTAAAGTTAGTTTGCTCAATAATTTCAAAACTTTATGAAAAATTTTAAATCTTTCAAAATAGTTTAAAAATAATTTAGTTTATGTTTAACGCGGTCAAGTGCTTCAGCGAAATCAAAAATTGAGTATGTTAAAATGCAAAAACGTACCAAATTTGGAAGTTCCGTACCCGGAAAAAAATTCGTACCAAAATGGTACATTTCCGTGGTTATGGTAGGTTTTCAATTAACAAGGAAATGTCTCTCACCATCAAGAAATACTATTCACAAAGAGGAAAAATATACTTAAAAAAATTACTTTCAATTGATGCACTTTGGTTGAAATTATTTGAGATTGCAATTTCAATGTTTCTAAGACGTTGGCAACATTTTTTACTGCAAAGAGATGATTACGCCGTGAAAAACACACATTCCAAATATTGAGAGTGTAACCCCAAATAGTTTTTTATAGCATAGGCCGGCAATTACTTTCCTGGGAGGAAAACTCCAATGCTTTAACATAGCAAGCGCTTTCTCCCTGCCGACTACTGGTTTATAGCCGGGTAGGGAAATTTTCACGTGAAGGCAATACCAAGCCTTAAGTAAAAAGAGTTCTGTTTTTTCAAAAAAAATTTATGGTCACCGTAGCTATACGTAGCCTGGTTTCACGCAGAAACGTCGCTGGAACGTTTACACAGAGCCAAAAGGTTCACCTATAATCAAAGAGATCGACGTCTAAAAAAGCTTTTTGGCCGGGGAGAGCGAGTGGGGACAAATTTGAAGAAATTTCTGCAAGGAAATCTTTTAGATTTTAGCTTGAATTTCTTCTCAAATTTATTGAAAAGGAAATCGGCTAAAAAGAAGGAGTTAGCTTCTTATAAAAGTAACATCAAAAATTATTTAGAAAAACAATTTTTCTAAACGGGGTCGCCCCTCGGCAGTAGTTTGGCAAACTCTCCGGGTGTATTTCTGCCATGAGAAGCTTCTCAGCAAAAAATTCATTTGCTTTGCAAGTGCCGTTCGGAGTCGGCAAAAAACTGTAGGTCCCGCCAACTTGTAAGAAAACTCAAAAAGCAACACACTACAAGTTGGAAAGAGAAGCTCGGCTAAAAATCTCGTTAGAGGTTATGATAACCTGTTGGTATATCGCCGCCATTAGTTTTTTTTTTTTTAGCTTCTTATTTATGAATTTTTTATGTACTTTTGTCAAAAACGTTCAATTGTTAGAAGATATCTGCTTGTTTTTATGAGAAAATTTGTATAAAGTAAATTAATGAGAACAGCCCGTCTCCATCGCTGAAGGCTGTCTTTTCCTTATCCTCATCTTTAACCTCCACTTGCCAATAGCCGCTTTTTAAGTCCAGTATAGAAAACCATTTCGTACTAGATAGTGAGTCCAGAGTATCGTCAATTCTCGGTAATGGATAGCTGTCCTTTTTCGTTACGTCATTCAGCTCCCGGTAATCCACGCAGAACCGCATTTTCCATCCTTTTTCTTCACTAGCACTACCGGTGAGCTCCATGGACTAGCTAATGGTTCGATCACACCGCTCTCACTCTTTTTCTGTATAATTTCTCTTACCACTTGGCGTTTGGCCAAGGGAACACTTCGAGGAGCTTGGCCTCGCATCACCGGTATCAATTTGATGCTTCACAACATTGGTTCTACCTGGCTTGGAACCATCCTTGTCAAATATGCTAGAGTACTTTAGTAGAAGTTGTTTTGCCTTATTCTGATGGTCTTCTCCGAGCTCTTGCGTCCACGCCGTGATATCATCTGAAAGATTAATGTTGCTGGTAGAAAGACTTTCCTGGAGCTGTACACAATTTATAACCACCTCCACCTTCTGACATTGTCCCAATATAGCTCCTTTGGAAAGCTTAATCGGCGATCTGAACTCATTTAGTACTCTTACCGGTAAACGTCCATCTTGTTTTGTCATAGCCAGTGTTTTTCCTACTAGTATATCCGTCTTTGATTTGTTTGCTGCCTCTACCACCCACAATTTGTTTGTCCCGTAATCTCCATCCATCCTTGCCCAAACGATCGCCTCCGACTTCGGGGGAATTTGTTGGCTTTCTTCCACGAGGAGCCGCTTACTGATGTACTTGTTCTCGCAACCAAAATTTAGTGGCACATTTAGTAACATTACTCGACTTCCTTCCGATCTGTGAGACAGAGATTATGGGGTATCCAATTGCGGGAGCCAGCCTTCGCCCCTTGCGGCTGACTCTCTTTAGTTTAACAGTTGGTTGGATTGGGAGACTTGCTCATCTCCTTCAGCCTTGCGCTTACGTCCGCCTGCATTATTGGAATTGTTGGAGCCAGATCCACAATAACGTGCAATATGACCAGATTTTCCGCACTTAAAGCACTTAATGGAGCCATCGCTTTTCTTCTGTGCCCCATTCAATGCTTCCAAAATTTTGTCGATTTTGTTGACCAAGTCTGGCGTCTCCACTTCCACACGGTGAGCTTTGTACAATGGTTTGCTCAAAAGAGATGCGGTTTCTTGAGTTAGAGCATGTGATACTGTCTCCGCGAATGATCTCTTTGGATTTGCATATGTGGCGCGCTTCGTCTCCACGTCACGTATTCCATTTATGAAACTTTGGATTTTCACCCTCTCGATGTATTCCACTGGTGCGTCTGCGTTTGCTAGATGAGCCAACCTCTCGATGTCCGATGCAAACTCCTGTAATGTTTCGTTAGCCTTCTGAGAGCGATTCTGTAGCTCTATTTGATGTATCTGCCTCCTATGCTCGCTGCCGTAACGTCTTTCAACGGCTCCCATCAACGCTTCATAGTTGTTTCTTTCAGCGTCCGGAATAGTCTGTAAGATTTCGGCTGCAGGTCCTTTCAATGACACAAATAAAGCAGCGACTTTGTCCTCAGCGCCCCAGTTGTTCACAGCTGCTGTCTTCTCAAATTGTAGCTTAAAGACCTGGAAAGGAACAGAACCGTCAAATGATGGGGTTTTTACCTTGGGTGCGCTTGTTGAAACACTCGGACGACTCAGCTGCAACTCCTGGATACGACTTCTTAACGCATCCACCTCGGCCTCGACTTTCTCCTCAAGCTGCATTATTTTCTCGTCCTGTATTTTTAGCTGTGATGACATACGTTCTTCCTGCTCCTCCAGCTGTAATGCTATTTTTGAGGATAGCCGGGCCTCCTGCTCCTCAAGTTGAGCTGAGATCTGAGATGTCATGTATGTCCTCTGTTCTTCCAACGCAGATGTCATGTGTGTCTTCTGTTCCTCCAACTTTGATGCCATGCGTGTCTCCTGTTCTTGCAACTGAGATGACATGCTTGATGTTATGTTGTTTGACATCTGAGCCAAGGCAGCCAATAAAGAGTTTGTGTCCACATTTGCCACTGAATCCGGAGAATCCTTTTGCTCTTCTATTTTCGTCGCTCCCTCTTCCGAAAGCTGAAAAACATGATCGTCAACATTGATTTCCTCTGCTTCCATAGCCTCTCGCAACCGTGATTGTAGCTCTGCTTTATTGCCCGTTGTTGACAATCCAGGTCGTTCCAACTCGTTTTTGAGTTGCTGGATCTTCAACTCATTCAACTTTGCCATGTCCTTGTTATCCTTTTCAATGTCCTTGTTATCCTTTTCAATGTCCTTGTTATCCTTTTCAATGTCCTTGAATTTATTTAACAATACCGCTTCTGACACCAATTGTGACGAATTCGATGATTCCTTGATTATTTTCCCTGAGTTCGATCACTGTACGTTAAATAAAACACTCCGATTCTGCTTAATAAGTAGTACGCTTTATTCAGTACTAAAAACCGCAGTACAATATCGCGGGTTAATTCACTGTTCAGTACTTCACTGTACAACACTTCAAAATAAACTGATTGATTTGCGTTGTCTTTGCGCGGTTTATATACCCTAGCAGACAGCAGCTTCACAACCTTGAAATGTCTACACATTTCTGGTTTATTCGTGCAACAGTGTTCTCGAAACGTTTATCTATCGTCATCTCCTCTTTGTGCCACATCCGCAAACATGCGAGCTGTCTCTCCCTCTCTCGCTCTCACGTCATGTATCTAAACAGCTGTAGTTGTGGTAGTGACGCTAGTGATGGAAATACGCTAGAGTTGAGAGATGAGCGATTCTTGAGAACATTCGCCACAATATGTACTTTTTTGAAAATATTTTTACATACTCTTAAAGTTGAAGCTTTTAAAATTTACTAAATTTTATACGTGTTACTGTGTAAGTTTAATTTAGGGTAAGTATGGATTCACATGGTAAGTATAATAGAAGGTAAGTATTTAAAGGTAAAGGTAAGTATATATATGTAGGTATTTTTCGAATTCAAATTTAAGTATGTATATATATGTAAGTATTTATATAATTCAAGTTTCAATTATAAATCTAGCAAGGTAAGTAACTATCTCAATCAAATTGGATCAAGTCGTCATCCATGTCTTCAACATGGCGGCCGGCCTGCGGAGTGAACAGGTTCAATAGTTCTTGTAGTTTGTGTAGCGTAACCTTTGCCTGGTTGACCAATTTCCTTATACCGCGATGATTACCACCGCGGCTCTGCAAACGAGCTGCTGGTCGTTCAATTACTCGTTGCCTAGTTCTACCCCTATGTTCATCGCGCCTATAACGTGCGGGTGGCGGAGGCGTCGCAAGTCGGTTGCGTGTCGATGTTGAGGCGGACGGACGATGCAACAACGTATGATGCGCTCGGCCGCAGTGGCGGCAGCTGCCGGCGGAATTGCACTCGCCTGTGGTGTGTGATGTAGCCAAGCAATTTATGCAGTAGCGATGAGCGGGTGCTGACTCATATCGCTCTGATGGAGTCATGATTAGGAATGCGTGGCACTGGCGTAAAGCATGCTGACGGCAGCATAGGCGGCATCTTCCCATTTCCATGCTGATATCTGTGGAGAAAAAACGTAAGAAAGAAAAAATCGAAAAAGAAATCAGCATTAGGGTAAATTGAGGTTGAAATGAGGATTAGAAAATTATGGCTGAGAAAAATGCAAGAGAGTTAAGAGGGGGTCAATAAACAGATTTTAGTGATGTTCCGCGTTATTACTCCATTTTGAGTGTGGATGTCGAGGACGCGAACATTTCCATCAGGTCCGGCATGCAGCTTTGAAATACGTCCGAGACGCCATTCATTGGGTGGCAGCAGGTCATCTTTAACTACGACTAGATCGCCTTCTTTCAGGTTTGTTTGAGGGGTTTTCCATTTTTGTCGTTTGTGAAGTTGTTGAAGATATTCATTCTTCCAACGGTTGCTGAATTGATGGTGTAAAACTTTAAGTAACTGCCATTTTCGAGTCGGGTTTAGATTTTCTGCATTTGGTTCCGGCAGGGACATTAGGGGGGCACCACGTTGAAAATGTCCTGGTGTTAATGCGAGTAGGTCCGTAGGGTCCTCAGACATGGGAGAAATACGCCTGGAGTTGAGGACTCCTTCAATACGAACAATGAGGGTCGTGAACTCTTCAAAGGAGAACTTTTGATTGCCGGCTACTTTTGTTAAATGGGTTTTAAAACTTTTAACTGCTGCTTCCCAGAGACCACCCATGTGAGGAGCATAGGGTGGTATGAATTGCCAAGAAAGGCCTTGAGGAGCATATTTTTCGGCGATGTCTTTACCTGCTTCTTGGAGGAAAAGTGGGATTTCTTTTTGCATCGCTCTATGTGCGCCGACAAAGTTCTTGCCGTTGTCGGACATGATTTTGTGTGGCATTCCGCGGCGGCCAACAAACCGCGCAAAGGCTGCCCTAAACGCTTCGGTGGTCAAGCTCGAACAGACTTCAAGATGTATGGCTTTCGTTGAAAAACAAACAAAGACGCAGACATAGGCTTTGGAACGGGACAGTATACGTTGACCTTTCAGCTGGCAGAGCGGCCATAATCTGGGAATTCATCTTCTGCTTGTGGATCGTGCACGTCTTGCAGTGGAAAATGCATGACTTTATCCTTTGTTTCAAACGCGGAATATAATACTCTTGCTGGACCATCCGAAGCATAAGCTGCTTTTCAGCATGGAACATACGATTATGGGTAAAATCGAGGAAGAGGGTACAAAACTTTGAGGCTTCGGGAATTATGATCGGATGGCGTTCATTATAGCTGAGTGCAGAATAACTGAGGGGCCCATTCACGCGCAATATTTTCCTTTTGTCCAACATCGGGTTCAATGACAGGAGCGGACTCTTCTTGCTTATCGGCTTAGAGGCCTTTAATAATGATATTGTGTCCGCATAGTACATTTGTTGGGTTACGATGATAAGGCGTTCTTTTGCATAGTTAATCTCTTCTGTGGAGAGAGAAGGGGTTGAAGGGATTTTTGTTTCGCTTTGTGGATGAAACGATACACATATGCAATTACACGAAGAGCTCTGGCGAAGGAGGAGAAACGTTCCAATGGATCCAGGATATCCACCGCATGGAATGCGTCGATTTGTCTTTCTTCTGGCGGACTGATATTTTGAGGTGTTGTGTTGGGCCATGATGTGGGGGATTTGGATAGCCACTCGGGGCCCTTCCACCACAGCGAAGATTCCGCTAAGTCTTGGGGTTTACATCCACGGGTCCCAAGATCTGCAGGGTTGTCCTTACTTGACACATGACGCTACGTAGCGTTGCTAACATTCTTCAGAACTTCGGCAGTCCGATTTGCTACATAAGTCTTCCATGTGTGGGGTGGTTTTTCTAACCATGCGAGCACAATTGAGGAGTCTGACCAGAGGAACAGCTCGTGTGGGGGCAAATTTAAATGAGAGCAAATTTGCTTTACCAGTTTGGAGAGTAGTACTGCTCCACACAGCTCTAGTCGAGGAAGGCTGACTGTCTTTAAAGGGGCCACTTTGCTTTTTGCAACTAACAGATGGGTTGTGTAGGTGTTTTCCGTGGACTGTACTCTAAAATACACGCAGGCGCAGAAGGCTTTTTCTGAGGCATCGGAAAATCCGTGCATTTGGAAAGATTTATCCGGAGAAAAGTCGACCCATCGTGGGATTTTTATATTGCTTATAGCGGAAAGATTTTCCCTAAAGACGTTCCATTTATGGAAGGAGAGGGGTTTGACGTGCTCATCCCAGTCTGTTCCTTCCAACCACAGTTGTTGGAGGAGGGCTTTGGCTAAAATCATTATTGGCGATAGCCATCCTGCCGGGTCAAACAATTTCGCGATTGCCGACAATATTTGTCGCTTTGTGGTTGAATTAGCCGGCTAATTTTAATGCTTCGATAGTTTCATTCATAGAGTTAATTGTGGACTGTAAGTTGTATCCGCCAGAGATTATGTCATCTACATAAGTCTCATGCAGAAGTACATTGTTGGCGGTTGGCGGTGAGAGTTTGGAAGCATTGAAGACCACTCGAACTTTGGTGGTTTTGCTATCCGGCTTTATAACCGCATGATGGGGTAAATAGAAGGAATAATATTTTCCTTCCTTAATAATTTCCATGGGGGAAGTGGACTCCATGTGATTCATGGTCAAATATTCCTCCAGAACTTCGTAATATTTTTCTTTGAGTTCTGGTTTCTTTTCTAGGGTTCTTTCGATGCTTATATATTGCTGCTGAGCAGCGGGCCGTGAGTGGCCGAGGGCTAACTTTTGTGGAAAGTTTTGCTTAAAAGGGAGCTTTACCATGTAGCGACCATCTTCCTGTCTAATGGTGGTCTTTTTATAGAGCTCTTCGCAAAACGTGTCTTCATCTATCAGGGATGTGGTGGAATGAACTTCTTCTTGCTCCCAGAAGTTTTTAAGGAGTTCATTGAGGGAGTCATCCGGCTTTTCAATAATGTTGGTTGAAAATGACGAAATTTGCTCAGTTATAGGACCACTCAGTATCCATCCGAATATCGTGTTTTGAGCTATAAGGCTACCAGCGACGTTGGTTTCGAGACCTTGGAGGAGGATTCGTGGAAGTATATCACTCCCAATCACCATATCGATTTTACCTGGAGCAAAGAAGTTGGGGTCCGCTAATGTTAGAGAGGAGAATTTTGTAAGATCCTCGATTGCTACCTTAGAGGAGGGTAGGAAGTGGGTTAATTGCGGAAGAACTATCGCTTGGGTCTGAATTTGGGTCTTTGAATCCAAGGAACAAATGGTAAGAGAACAGGTCTTGTTCGAATTTTGGACAACTCGTCCGCCCATACCTAATATTTGGTAGCTTATTTTCTTTGTGGGTAAACCGAGTAATTTTGGAGGAGACGAAAGATTTCTGGGAACCTTGGTCTACCAACGCCCGGATTTTGAAGATTTCTCCTCTATGGAGAACTGGAACTAACGCTGTGGGCAATAATGTTCTTTCTTTATTAGCAGAGAAGTGCGAAAGAACTGTGGTTTGATTGGATGAGGAGGTTTCAGTTCGCGGTTCTTGCGACTGCATTGCCTGTTTGGAGGTGGAAGGTTTTTCTTGGTCATGGTTTATTTGAGGAGTGACCTTGTTTGGATTCCTTCTCTGAGGATGGCGGGAAGTGTTGGATGGACGGCTTTGGTAATGAAGCAAGGAGTGGTGTCGCTTTTGGCAATATACACATTTGAAATTGCTAGCGCATTCAGACTCTAGATGGGAAAAGGCCAGACAGCTTTTGCAATATTTATTGTCAGTTACAAATTTATTCCTTTCTGCCACCGATAATTGCTTGAATTTGACGCAATTCATCATCGAATGGTTGGAATTGCATAACTTGCAGGATACCTGTCGCGCCTGCTCACTATGGTAAGAGTGGGACTTGTTTCTAAAGCTATTATTTTGGGGTGTTGAAGCTCGGTTGTTGAAGCTCGAATTTGAGGTCCGAGGTTTGCTCGGTCTATAAGTACCGAGCCGTTCTACAACTTCATATCTGTCCGTGAGGAATTTGTCCATTTCCGACCATAGGGGTAATTCTTTCCTAGACTCTAGAGATTGTTCCCATAGTGCTAGGGTTTCATCGGGAAGCTTAGATGAACATAAGTATATGAGGATAGGATCCCAATTGCTAGTGGGTACGTTGTTGGAGTTAAGGGTTGACAGACAGTTATTTATTGTGGTTTGAACTTCTTGAATTCTTTCCCCACTTTCATAGAATACAGGCTGAATGTTAAAAAGGGTTTTGAGCTGACTCTCCACGAGAATTCTACGGTTCTCATATCTGGACTTAAGGGCCCCCAGGCTAAGTCGAAACTTAGGTCATTCAGAGGGTATTTTTGAATAATGAGGTGTGCTTTCCCCCGGGTTTTTTGCCTCAAGTGATATAATTTTTGCACTTGAGAAAGTTTGGGGTGATTTATGTACACTGCCGTGAACATATCTCTGAAGGATGGCCAAGTATCGTATCCTCCGTGGAATACTTCTGTGTCATATGCGGGGACTTTGAGGTAGGGTTCGGAGATCACCGGTGCTGCTACTGCCGTTTGTTGACTTTGCATCATCGGACTTGGTTCCAATATCGCGAGCTGTTCGTTCATTCGGGCCCTTGTGAGCATGTTGTCCTCCATTGCCTTGTCATATCTTTCGGTCAGGGTTGTGAGGGACCGTTCATCCGTGAGATTCAGGTGAGCTGCTTCGTATGACCGTTCTACTGCTGCTATATGCCTGTTGAGTTCCTCCAAATATGTCTGCAGACTGGGTCTTGTGTGGGTTGTCTCATCGATGTTCCACCATTTTTCGCAGAATTTTTCGAGTTTTGTTAACTCGAACAGAGATTTCTTCCGCTTGAGATTTCGACCGGGTTCTAGGTCCTTGTTGGGGTGGTTGGAGATTTGTATTTTTATCAACTTTATCTTCAGCCATTTGTTTTGTGGTCTTTTACAGGAGAGAGAGAAAAAAATATATGTGTCTTAGGAGTACACAGGAATATTTTGTAAATGTGTATAGAGGAGTACACAGAAATATTTTTGAAAACGTGTATAAGAGGTACACAAAATATTTAAGGGGAACGTGTATAAGGAGTACACAAGATTTAATAATAATATTAATAAATATTTATATTTGGGTGAACTATTCGGGTTTTTATTTATTTGAATTTAAATAAATAATTTGCTTCGGTTTTTGTGTGTTTTTTCCCACTGTATTTTTGAGACCGGTTTTATAAGCTGCGGCCCACTTTAGCTTTTGCCAGCAGCTGTACTTCTTGTTATGTACCTGTCTCAGCGCATCTGAGTACAAGTAAACCGATATATGCAAAATGCAACTGTTGCTAGTTACTCAACTAAAGAAAATGGGTAAGAGAATGAGTGGGAAGAGAGGAAGCAATATTTGGCACTGGGTGCAGTGCGATGGAGCTTTTGTTATCGTGTTATAGCGGGGTTCTTATGTGGCTGCGAGGTTTGTGAACTAATAGGCTGTCGTATGTGGTAAATGGGTAAGGTGGAAAGTAGCGGTATATGTATATATATATAAATATGAAGTTTTTGGGGATTTATGTATATAAATATGAAATTTGATTTATATGGCTTAGCGGATTAGAGGGATTGTGTATATAAATCTGAGTTTTTATTGACAGCATAGATCGAGAACACGAGAGGTTTCTCATCTACAGCTTTAAATATCCGCTAAGTTATATAAATATGTATGTATATGAAGGAAGACAAATTTTTTAAATGGAACTTACTTTGTCCTGGTAACTGACTACCTTTTTGTTTGTTCTATGGGGCGTTTGTAGCTTTTCTCGACAACGGGGGTTTCTGGTAACGGCTGTTGGTTTTTTGCTGTTGCTCTTGTTCCTGCTGCTGTGGACTGTACCTTCCCACTTTTCCAAAATAATTTTGTTTGTTATAATTTTTTCCTAGTTATTTAATTTTTTTCTTTTTCTTTCCAGGTTTTCACCAACACTCCAATTTATTATTACATATATGTTATATTTTGTGTTTTAAAATTTTAATGATTTTTTTATACTGTTTAATTTTTTTTCTTTTCAGGTTTTGGGCACCCTGATGTAACAACCGCTTTTGCTGGTTTTCGGATAACTTTTCTCAAAAAATTAATTACATATATATTTTGTAATAATAACTTTATTTTTATTTTCTTTTCAGGTTTTTCTTCGTTTTTTTCTTTTTCAGGCTTTTTGCAGCACCCACTTTTTTATAAATTCATATAGGTATCGCTCTTTTTTTTTTATATATACCCCGCCTACTAGTATTGTTTTGTTTAAATTTGTATATATTTTTTATTTTCAGGTTTTTTGTTTTCCACCTTTCTTTTTAGGTTTTTTTTTTTCAATATTTTTAACCCTTTTTTTCTTTTCAGGCTCCACTGTTCCTGTTCCACTGTTCACCACTATTTTTATTTATTTAGCACAATTGTCAGTTTTAATTGATTTTAGTTGTTTTTTTTTCGAAAATTTTTTTTCTTTTTAGGAGCACCCTAGTGTGGCTTTTTTGCACTTTTGCACAATTTATTTATTTTTTTTTTTTCAAAACTCATAGGCTCAGGTTCACTTTTTTGGCGCCGAAAGGACCATGTATAAGTTTCACACTAATTGAGGGTGTAGGGCCACTCACCACTGACAACTAATTCCTTTGCAAATGAGACAAGGGTTTTTGGTTTTAATTATAATAGTTCAATTTAATTTTAGTTTTAGTGTTTCTTTAAGTATTTTTATTTTACAACTTAAAATCCCTTTAAACTTTCGTTTCTGTAGAATTTTTTTTTTATGTCACAATTTTACTTTAGGTTTTCAACTTTAATTTAAGTTAATTTGGAAGGGAGGTAAATAGTAAACCGCGCGCTCAACGACATCTGAACTGAGCGGCCAACGATGACCGCCCGCTAAGCTGTGCCGTGAGCATACATATGTACATATATGTATATAAAAAAGGTAAGTAAAAAAGGTAAGTAAATAGAAATGAAGCTGTAGTTTTGCAATTTAAGATTTTACATTAGGATGGGGCGAATTCACAGGTAAGTTTAATTTAGGGTAAGCATGGATTCACATGGTAAGTATAATAGAAGGTAAGTATTTAAAGGTAAAGGTAAGTATATATATGTAGGTATTTATCGAATTCAAATTTAAGTATGTATATATATGTAAGTATTTATATAAATCAAGTTTCAATTATAAATCTAGCAAGGTAAGTAACTATCTCAATCAAATTGGATCAAGTCGTCATCCATGTCTTCAACAACATCAGAGAGGAGAGGCGATAGATGCTTCAATCCACAAAGATATCTCGATGAAATTTAGAATAGAGGCGTTATTTATATGATAATAATCATTTGTCGGAACCAGCAAGATCGGAACAAAACTACTCATAGCCGCCATACAATCGATTGTTCCGATAAACGGATTCCGACTATAACTTCTGTAATTAAAGAGCTAGTAACGTGAACGTTATTTTTACATGGAAAATGTCGATACTGAAAATCAGTAAGATCGGACCAATATTACTCATAGCTCCCATACAATCGATAGTTCGATAAACGGATTACGGGCTATAACTCCTGTTATTAAAAAGGTAGAAACGTAACTATTACTCTTTTTGCGTGTGCAATGTCTACAGTAGGGTTGACCTTATTTGCCACATAGCCCCTATACAATTGATTGCATCCTTTATATATCAGCGAGATTTCCCTTTGAAAATATTAATAAGTCAAATCTTCTTGTTAGGAACCCTAAGATCATCTTATTAAAAAGAACCCTAAGAAATCAATTCATTTTCTGCAAGATTTCCCTTTGAAAACATTAATAAGTCAAATCTTCTTGTTAGGAACCCTAAGATCATCTTTTTTAATACATACAACAGGGTTCATAAGATCATCTTATTAACACATACATACCCCGACATTTTTGGACGTGTTTTAGCAGGAAACGTTTACAAAAAATGAAAAACAACACAAATTACTTACCCAAAGCTTTTTGCAAAACTTCACAACTTATTCGCAAGTTAAGAAACTATAAATTTCACAATATATTAATTATTTATAATATATACAACTTTTCATCAAGTCGGTATCTACACACTGACTTAAATTCTGTTCTTTTGAGAACAATTCTGTTCACAAGCTTTGATGGGGAACAGATGATGCTCGAAAACAACACTTGTTCATGTTAAAACAAACCGAATATAGTGTAAGGGATACACACTAATGTAATTCTAATACAGAAATATTTCATGTTATTCTAACCATACGCTTCATGTTAAAATGTTGGGGAACAGATGGCAGTCGAAAACAACACTTGTTCATGTTAAAACAAACCGAATTTAGTGTAAGGGATACACACTAATGTAATTCTTATGCAGAAGTACTTCATGTTATTTCAACCATACGCTTCATGTTAAAATGTTCGTGTTGATTTTCTGAAATTGTTTTTGTTTTACGTACAAGAGGTGTTCATGTTGATTTAACATGAATCATGTTAACTAAAAACGTAAGAAATTTTTCTGTGTTTAGGTTTACTAGCAAGAATCTCTGATCTTAGACTGAAATCGTTATTTGTGGTTTACTTTATTAACATTATTAGCTCTTAAACTAACCAGCAGATGTACAAGCGTCGCAGTATGTCTAAATCTGCTAACTTTTTGGTAATAACTCAATTTCATAAACGACAAAGTCAAAAACAACAGAGTTATCAGTTGGTACGTATGTATGTATATATGTTAAACAATATACTTAAATAAAAACATCAAAAACATTTAATATAAAGTACACAAGTGCTTGAAATTGCCCAGCCGTGTCGGGTGCGTAGATTGTAGGAGAATAAGCAAGTTAAGAATGAATCAACATACCTATAAAAATTTGTTTTCTTTAGTTAAGCACATGAGTTGATGCCCTGCAAAAAATTGTGCGATTAACCCTAAAGAGAGTTGTCCTCGATTAATCCCTTTCGGGTACAACTGGTATACAATTGCCCAACACATGCCTTACGGATAGAGTTGGGGATTAATCACACTGATATCTTGGGGATTTTGAAGGTTATATAGTTTCCAATCCAATAGGACACTATAATTTCAATAACTAATCGCATTTTTTGCAGGGTGGAGTATCATAAGGACGCCAAATGCGTTAAAACAATTGCCTACATACATACATACATATATATATATCAGGGGCGTTTTACCCTTGAGATGAAAAAGGCGTCAAGCTTTAAGAAACTTGCCGAGCTTAAAAAGAGATTTTAATCTGAACCAAAAATATATATTCTTCTTATGCTATGGATACACACACGCGTATAAATCTTCTTTTATCAGATCCAAATTTTAACCTGATACACACAACATTGAAGATTAACAATCCACCATTTTTTGGTTGTTATTTCTTGCGGTTTAAAGCTAGATGTCGCTTATAATTATTTATTTTTTGGCGACATCTAGCGTCCAGTAGCGGTCAAATCGTAATTTGGATGTGTTTCTTGCTGGTTTTGTTATTTATCTGAAAAGTGCTGCGCAAGATTCTTAAATCTGCTCAAATCTTCTTAATTTTTGGGAATTTATAATGAAGATTATGCTCAATTTAATTCCCAAAAACGCAGTTAATTCCGGATTTGCGCTAATGTATCAACCCTATTACGGGTCAATTCTGAGCGTAACCGAAAATTTTGTACCTAGAAGATTATCTAACCGAATATCGTTACCGTCGGTAATTTAGATGCGGTAACCGCGTGCATGTCAACGCTGCCAAAAACGATAAATGCGCAAAAGTGAATAAAATGAAAATGCAAACGAAATTTTGTGCTAACAAGTGCTAATATTGTTTATTATGTATTTCTCGTTAACTAATGTGCGTACAAAATTTGTGCTATGTTCGGTCCAAAAAAAATATTTATAAAAAACACGTCCACTTAAATATTATCTCTATCACTATAACTATTCACTATAACTATTGGATTCAAACTCAACCCCCCCCTCTCTACGCACGGGCCTGCAAGTTACCACCTATTTTGGTGGTTTCGAAACTTGTCGGCAACTTAAGCAAAGAGAATATATCAACAAGAGCCACCACTCGTTATGAAAGCAACGAACAAGATGGATGCCGTTTTCTTTCAGGGTTTCGGTAATTTCGATATAAATATGTTATTGTCTAATCAAAACAAAATGTGTAAAAGAAAATAGACGAGAACTGAAATAACACAAGAGTCGAAACAAAAATTTACCAGCTGTCGAATTCACAAAACTGAGGAAAACAAAATTACTGAAACCCTGAAAGAAAACGGCATCCATCTTTTTCCTTGCCTTTATAACGAGTGACGGCTCTTGTTGATATATTCTCTTTGACTTAAGTCAGCAGAATACCAAAAGAGTGTAAAAGTTGCCAGATTCACGTTAGTCTGATTTAGCAAATAAAATTAGTATAGAGTTTACGGGTGAATCAAATTTTGGTAGATATTTATCAGAATTCTGAAGAGCTTTTCATTTATCAAATAAAGAAAGACAAAATATCGGCCCTGAGAATATATACGCTCCTGATGTGCATGCCTACATACATATATTCCTCTTACAACTTCATCATTTCGCATTTAGGATGTTGGGTTTTATTACATCTGCACACATTCAGCCGGTGGCTAAGGGTTGTATGAAAATTTAGAATGGGAAAATGTGTTGAGAATGAGAAAAAGCACAATTTTGTACATTACTTTTGTACACCAGCCTGTAAGTTGTTTTGTTTGCCGTTTTGTTTTTGTGGTCCTAAAAACTCAATTATAATTGCAACATATGCGAGTATATCTTATGCAACAATGATTTTACTTAAGGTTCTATCGACCATGTCGGGAGGGAATTCACTAATTAAAGAGATGCACTCATTACTTGACTGTGAAGGAAATAAGTTGGTACGCGCTGTTGCCTTGAATAAAGTACGACGCGTTGGGCTTGTTTTCTTGATTTTCTGGCCTCACAGGAAGCTTTATCTGCACAGGCAGTCGTCAATTTGTGCTGGATGAGCTCATGGGCTTTAACACTTTAAACTGTCTTAGAAGAGGTCTGATGTGAATCTGGTGACCCTCACGGTGCAAGTTTTGTAATTTGGCTCTCATATTAATTACAATAAAAAATTATATTTAGAGATGCCCCATGACAATTAGTGCAAACAAACCAACTATGTACATTAGTGTGCCTTAAATATTAATATTTGCGCTGCTTCAGCATAGCTAATCTCAATTTTGTAGTTCCCAAAGACCTCTTTTTCGTACGGAGGCTGAGGCAATCTAATGTATCCACATGTGTAAGTATTTACCCTCGCAAGTTTTCCCATGGAAATAAGATTTTATAGCAAGCATCGGCGCCCCATAGATCTTAAGATCAGTCAAACAAGTTGGATTCATCACACAGACACGTTGTGCTCTTTGTTTACCAAATGATTTAGTCGTCGCTGGGCAAGGGGCGAAACCACACGCGTGGGGGTGTCGCTTGTTTGGTCAGCGAATGTTAAAAATATAGTTCGGACGATCACAGCGCGTGTATAAGCGTTCTCACTTATACACCTGCATTTACAAATCTGCCGACCCATGTTTTATAGCATTGGTAACAATTGAAGTTTCAATCAGTGCTAAACACCTAGGGGAGTTGTAAAATTTTGTTTTTCTGGACACTTTCCAAAAGTGCGCAAGAATAAAAATTTCAGTTGCAGAGGCTTATAGTTTGTATTGAGCGTATAAAAAATATTTAAATTGCGCTCTTGCATTCCCTTGCATACAGTTGGAAGCAGCAACAACAACCCTACGGTGGAACTTCAAACTAGTCAGGAATTTACTAGTACACAACTATAATTTGCTGATCGAGTTGCTGGCATGCAAGTATCATTTGAAATTTTTCATTTGCTTCTTTTTTCTTTTATATGGTCTATACACAGTGCGTCTGACTCGCGAGTCATCTGTGTACGTGTTGACTCGCCGTCATTCTACAAAATATCAAACTCACCCCGGAATTCTGTAATTTTGTCTCATCTCAAGTCACAAAATTGAGATCTGTCATTTGAGGTTTGTAATTGGACCACATGGAATTGGAACACGAATTGTCTCTATTAGTCACTATTGTCTCTATTAGTGACTAGAGACAGCTTACAGAATTCGGGGGTCATTTTTATTTTCTTGAGTCATGCTAGAGTCATGTCGGTGTAACTACTACATACACATTTTCACCTAAACTGACTCTTAACTCAGACGCATCGTGTATAGGGCCTATTATAATTCACAGATGATATTTCATCATCATCATTTATTGGCGCTTAACCGCCTAAGCGATTTTGGCCGTTGCATATCAAAGCACGCCAGTCATTCCTTTTTAGCGATAACTGACGCCAATTGGAAACCCCAAGGAAGTTCAAGTCATCCTCCACCTGTTGTTTCCATCTCAGTCGAGGCCTCCCCCTTCCTCTGCTGCCGAATTCAAGCGACGATAGGAAAACCTTCTGTGCTGGAGCTTCTTTGTCCATTCGCATAACATGGCCCAGATCTGCGTAGAGCTCGTACAGCTCATCGTTAAATTTCCTTCGATACTCGCCGTTGGCATCACGGGAAGGACCATAAATCTTCCGGAGAACTTTTCTCTCAAATACTCCAAGAGCCATCTCATTGACATTGTCCATGAATCTGAGCCATACATCAGGACAGGTATGATGAGAGACTTATAGAGCGTGATCTTTGTTCTTCGAGAGAAGACTTTACTTCTCAATTGCCTACTCAGTCCAAAGTAGCACTTGTTGGCAAGAGTGATTCTCCGCTGGATTTCTAGACTGATATTATTTTCGGTGTTGATACTGGTTCCCAAATAGACGAAGTCCCTCACAGTTTCAAATTTGTAACTATCAACAGTGACATGGCTGCCAAGGCGCAGGTGCGCCGATTCTTTCTTTGATGACAGCAAATACTTCGTCTTGTCCTCGTTCACGGCAAGACCCACTTTTTTCGCTTCCTTATCCAGTCCAGAGAAGGCAGCGCTTACGGCGCGGTTGTTAAGGCCAATGATATCAATATCATCGGCATACGCCAGCAATTGCACGCTCTTGTAAAAGATTGTACCATTGCGGTTTAGCTCTGCTGCTCGAATTATCTTCTCCAGCATCAGATTGAAGAAATAGCACGAAAGGGAGTCGCCCTGTCTGAAGCCTCGTTTGGTTTCAAATGGCTCAGAGAGGTCCTTCCCGATTCTGACGGAGCTGTTGGTATTGCTCAACGTCATTTGGCAAAGCCGTATAAGCTTTGCAGGGAAGTCAAATTCAGACATGGCGGCATACAGGCAACTCCTTTTTGCGCTATCAAAAGCGGCTTTGAAATCGACAAAGAGATGGTGTGTGTCGATTCTTTTATCATGGGTCTTCTCCAGGATTTGGCGTATCGTGAAAATCTAGTCGATGGTAGACTTACCAGGTCTAAAGCCACACTGATAAGGTCCAATCAGCTTGTCTACGATGGGCTTCAGTCTTTCACACAACACGCTAGAAAGAACCTTATATGCGATATTAAGAAGGCTGATTCCGCGGTAGTTGGTGCGGTTAGCGGTCGCCATTATTGTCCTTACAGGAGCTTACCCCGGTCTTAAAACCTTCCGTCATCCGCCGGATCTTTTCATAAAATTTTCGGGCATCATTCCTGTCAGCCAGCATCTCAAGCTCCTCACACTCACGCCTTTCGGCCTCACTTTTCTTTTTTCTGAAAAGGCGTCTCTCTTCCTTCTTTGCCTCACGATATTGTTGCCATACATTGCGGGTTGCGCCCGTTCGCAACAGATGATATTTGGTGTTTGGTTAAATAAAAATATTCGCTGCCTTTTAAAGAATAAACTTGATACACATGAAGCGTAAAATCGGGTTAATTTGAAAATGAAGGCAAGTGATAAAATAAAGGGTTGAAATCATACTATGTAGTCCAAGGTTCAATGTTTTTTAACTAGCATGATATTGGTATGGTCTGACTGAAATTTACCTAGTACATTTTGTTCCTTTTTGAACTACTATGAAACTCAGTCTAGAAATCCAACGGAGAATCACTCTTGAAGCAATTGAGAAGTAAAGTCCTCTCTCGACAAACAAAGATCACGCTCTATAAGTCTCTCATCATACCAGTCCTGATGTACGGCTCGGAATCATGGACAGTGTCAAGAGAAGATGAGATGGCCCTTGGAGTGTTTGAGAGAAAAATTCTTCGGAAGATTTATGGTCCTTCCCGTGATGCCAACGGCAGGTATCGAAGGAAATTTAACGATGAGCTGTAGCCATAGTTCAGCGGATTAAAGCCCAAAGACTCCGCTGGTTGGGTCATGTTATGCGAATGGACAAAGAAGCTCCAGCACAGAAGGTTTTCCTATCGACACCCGAATTCGGCAGCAGAGGAAGGGGGAGGCCTCGACTGAGATGGAAAGATTAAGTGGCCAAAATCGCCAGCGGATTAAAGCCCAAAGACTCCGCTGGTTGGGTCATGTTATGCGAATGGACAAAGAAGCTCCAGCACAGAAGGTTTTCCTATCGACACCCGAATTCGGCAGCAGTGGAAGGGGGAGGCCTCGACTGAGATGGAAACAATAAGTGGCCAAAATCGCCTAGGCGGTTAAGCGTTAATAAATGACGCGAGCTAAGATTAGATGAAACTAGTATTTCGTGACTGGTATGTTCTGGTCGAAATCTGATAATTGAGATCTCGTAGGACATCAACATGAAAAAAATACCAGTTGATTATATGGAAATAAGACAGTTGGCTGACTAGTTGTACATGGTGGACATACTATTTGTAAAGTAGTTTTCAACTAGTTGCTTTGATTGCAGGAAACAAGTAGTGGTCATTAAGCAACAAAATCTGCACTAGAATTGCAAATGAGTTAAAAATAAAAAGACTTACAAATAATACAAAACGCAGCAGAAACCTAAATGGCACAGTTGCCACGGTTAGTTTACAATATTTACGTGTTAAATTGTGTGAAAATTTAATTCGAGGTTCAAAAATTGAAAAATTTTTTTTTAACTTATAAATTTGTATGGAGAAGAATTTATGTTAGTTTGGAAAAAATTGCCAAAAATCCGTTACAATATTGCGAACTCGACTGAAGTACTGGCATTCGTACAATTTTCGAAGACAAAATGTACTTTTCTTGAATATAAATGATTACATCTTGATCACAGGATCTTCAGAGAAGGTAGGTTTGACACAAATGTTGGTTGCGCGCTTTTGCACCCTCACCGCCGATATATACATATATTCATAGTTAAGGCGCCTTACGACTGCCAAAAGCTTTAATACAAATTTCAATTATATTGTTTTAAATGTTTTCTGCATCTCAATGTGGCGTGTGCTTCCGCTTGGGTAAACTAGCCGCGTTCGCGTGCTCACTTGTCGAGGCGTCACCGCAAGTTGCACATTTCGTTTTGAGGTGTGCGAATGCGTTTATTTAAAAACCCGGGTCTGTCGAGTCCAGTATAGATACGGTGACCACACGTCCTGTATTTTGAGCACCTGTCCCTAATTTTTTCAAATTTAATACGGGACGCAAAATGACCTGTATTTTTTTCAATGTCCTGGATTTGTCCTGTATTTGGTAATTCTTAGTCCAATTATTAAAAAATGTTTAGGCACAAAGCACGAAGATTATTAAAATACTGACGAGATAAATATTGAACGTGTAGCATATCTTTGTGATCCATCAATCCAATAGTGATAAATATTGAAAAATAAGTTGAAATACCTTAAACAATTTTTAGATAAACCAAAAATTCAAAATTTGTTATAAAATCGAAAAACAGTGAGGGAAAACTGGGTCGAAATCTTTGGATAATTTTCTAAAAAGGACATCCCTGAAAAAATTGTTTAATAATAGTGGAATTCTGGATGAAATGCAATACAATATGACATGTTTGAAATTTAAGCAATTTTTAAATAAACAAATAAATATTCTTATATACTATTATTTAAAAAAAAAAAATATGATACTGTTATTTAAAAAAAAAAAAATTTGATACTATTATTTTAAAAATCAACAATAAAAGGTTTTGTCCCGTATTTTGTCGAAAGAAAAATGGTCACCGTAGGTATAGATTCTGCACTTTTTATAGGTCATACGACTACCTACACGACGTATGAGTAACATTTATTGATTGAAGTAATAGTTTTAAATAAATGTTATTAATTAAAACTGCCAAAGAGACTGTAGATCGCTTTGAAAGCCCTTTTTTAGAAAATCTTTGGGATTTGTTTGGAATAGGAATTCCAATATTCTTCATTTTATTAACCACTGTGGCAAGCCATAGCATACTTCCTCTCTATGTTTCGACGACTTCCATGGCATCTTAAGAGCTAGTTGGGGGAACAGGTTAGCAGCCGATCTTCGAAATTATCAAATTCGGTCAACATGGCCTGTCTCAAAATCTGAATATCTTTTTTTATCGTATATATTTTCAACACTTTTATTAGATTACCACTTTTTAAAACACATCTAAACATTTTTAAACACTTTTCATGCAAGCTGAAATGATAAAGCATGTCCGGTTTCGCGGTTTCGTGCATCACTAATTCATTTACCGTTGCATTCTCTACAATTCGCATTGCGACATAGCCAGCATAGCCCTTCAAACTTTGCGCCCTGTCTCAGTCACGCGAAGGTGACTTTTGGAATTTTCACACACTTTTTCTTGAGCACACAATTGGGTTTGTGCATTTATTATCGCCAGCTTCAGCATTCCGTTTTTGGAAACGTATGCAAATGACCAACTACTGAAAAGCGGGATAAAGTTTAAAGAGAGAAGAATTAAAAAATTTGCAAAAGATTACGAGTACAAATTTTCACGTGTATTAGTAACGAACTGTAATCCTATGTAACACATTTATGACAGTGTCATAGGGAAAATCAATTTCTAACGTTCTTTTGTGCAGTGAGGCATCGCTATAGAACATACCAGGGTTGTGTTTTCTAGAATTCGGAAAATATGTCACAATCAAACGCCTTAAATTATGCTAACATAATTTCCAGTTTATCCAATTTTTTTTTAAATAAATTAAAAAAAAAAAAATTTTAAAGCGCTTGATTTGACATATTTTTTGCGATCTCAAGTGATTGCAGTCTTCCAACAAACAAATACATTTTTTATTCGTGAATCAAAGATACTTTTTTTGGTAATTTGAATCTTCAACGAATCAAAGATATTTTTTTTTGTAATTCACTCATAGTAAAAAATGGAAGTTTACTTTTTATACCAGTCGCTATTAAATGAAACCTTTTTGGAATTAAATTTGAGTTTTTATACTAAATAGTATTATTTTACTTACTTACTTACTTACTTAAAATAGCCTTTAACCGCCTAGGCGATTTTGGCCGTCCAACATGTTAAGCCAGTCGGTTCTTGGTTGAGCCAACTGGCGCCAATTAGAGACACCGCGTGCTCGCAGGTCTGCCTGTTCTTGGTCCTGCCATCGAAGTGGTGGTCTCCCTCTTCCTCTACTTCCACCGGCGGGTGCCGATAAAAATACCTTCTGTGCCGGAGCGTCTTCGTTCATTCGCACCACGTGTCCTAGCCAGCGGAGCCGCTGGGTTTTAATTCGCTGAACTATGTCCACGTCTGCGTAAAGCTCATACAGCTCATCATTATATCTTCTTCGGTACTCGCCGTCGCCAACTTTTAGGGGTCCATAAATCTTTCGAAGATTTTTTTTCTCGAATACTCCCAAAGCCGCCTCATCCGATGCTGTCAGTGTCCATGCTTCTGCACCATATAGCAGGACGGGTACGATAAGTGACTTATAGAGTGTTTTTTTGTTCGTCGAGAGAGGTTCTAAATTGCCTACACAGCCCAAAGTAGCATTTGTTTGCAAGAGTTATCCTTCTATGGATTTCCAGGCTTACATTGTTGTTGGTAGTAATGCTGCTTCCCAGGTATACAAAGCCCCTTACTATCTCAAAATTATGACTGCCAAAGTGGCGTGGTTGCCAAGGCGCAATGCGCTGACTTTTTGCTTGATGCCAGCAGGTACTTCGTTTACCACCAAACCCATTTTTTCCGCTTCCTTTTCTAATTTGGAGTACGCAGAAGTTACGGCGCGGTTGTTGAGGCCAATGATGTCGATGTCGTCGGCATACGCCAACAGTTGTACGCTCTTTTAATATATTGTTCCAGCGCGGTTAAGTTCTGCAGCTTGTATTATTTTCTCCAGCATCAAATTAAAGAAATCGCACGATAGGGGGTCGCCCTGCCTGAAACCTCGTTTAGTTTCGAACGGCTCGGATTCTGACCGAGCTGGTGGTGTTGTTCAGCATCATTTTGCACAGCCTTCTTATGGATTGGGCAGAGAACACTTAGATTCCAATCTTCAGGCGTGCATTCATCCGACCTTATTCTGCACAAGAGCTGGTGCATGCACCTTACCAGCTCCTCGCCGCCGCATTTGAATAGCTCAGCGGGCAGGCCATCAGCACCCGCCACTTTATTGTTTTTTAACCGTGATATAGCTATTCGCACCTCGTTATCGTCGGGTTGTGGAACTTCGATTCCATCGTCTTCGATTGTGGGGTCCGGTTCATCCTCTTCTCTGGGTTGTTGCTCTGTTCCTCCGTTTAGAAGGGCAGATAAGTGATCCCTCCATAACCCTAGTACTCTCTGAACATCTGTCACCAGGTCGCCGTTGTCATTTTCACAGGAGTTTGCCCCAGGGTTATAACCTTCCGTCATTCGTCGAATTCTTTGATACAATTTTCGGGCATTGCTTCTGCTGGCTAGCATTTCAAGCTCTTCGATTTCACGCTTTTCCGCTTCCCTCTTCATCTCGTTTTAACGTTGCCTTATAGGCTTCGTCCTTCCTTTCATTGCGTCTTTGCGCTCTCTATCATCGTACCAGCTGTTTTTTCGCATTTGCCGGAATCCAATTACTTCTTCGGCTGCGGTACAAAGTGATCCGGAGATATGTTCCCACTGCTCGTGCACTCCGCTGGGTTGAATTGTGCTCTCAGAGAGCAGGTGCGCGAGTCGTTCTGCGAAATCATTGGCTGTCTGTTGTGACTGTAGCTTTTCGACGTCCAGCTTTCCTTGCGTTTTTTGTGGTGCCTCTTTCGTTGTACTTAGGCGAGTACGAATCTTGGCTGCTACCAAGTACCGTCTATCACAAAGTGATCGTTCTGATTGCCTGTTTTCCGATCTGGCGATAGCCATGTTGCTTGATCTTTTTAAGCTTGAACCTGGTACTGGCTACGACCATATTTCGGCGAAGTCGATCAGCCTGTATCCATTCGGCGAAGTCTCTTATAGTATTATTTTATGACTGAAAAATTTTGGAGCTTAACTTAATCCAAAATGGTTTTAAAATAATGCCAAAATAATACTAAAGCGCTCTATGTAATGTTTTGAGTATTTTTGGCTTAAAAACAAAACCTAAAAAGTATTAACTTGCGCTCTTATTCCAAAAGCTCGCTTGCCAGAGTCATCAATGTGCAAATTTTAAAGATTTAAGCTAATAGGCTTACGTATTTAACCTCTCGTGTCTCTTCACGATTCACGAAAATCCTTGGTTCCCTAGTACAAGGAACCCCCCGGAAATTTGTAATGTGTAATATGTTGTTCTGAAAATTTTGCCAGAAAAACGAATGTACTACACATTCATGTTTCTGGCACAACAAAAATTAAAAAAAAAATTAATTTCCAAACTTTTTAAAACTTTCGTTGTGCCAGAAGCATGAATGTGTTGCACTCGACAACAGACACCATGGCATATAGTAACAATTTTGCTCAGACGAACGATTCGTCTGCTCACACAATCGTTCGCTCCATAGATTTTTTTTTTAATATTTTCGACTTTTCTCTGACATAAAAAACAAAAATGAAAGAAAATGCGATGGGTAGAAGATATTATGAGCAGGCGAATCGTTCGTCTGAGCTATCGTTAGTCATACATAATGAGGCCCTAAACTTTTAAACATTTTCGTTGCGCCAAAACTATGAATGTGCAACAAATATGTACATGCTTTTGGCGCAACGTAGATTTTTAAAAACTTACTTGGAAATTTTTAAAAGATGAATGTGCCGTATATCGAGGAATTTAAAGAATATGAAGGTAAAAACTACGAGTATATCAAGGGAAAGAGTATGATGAGAATATAACTTGCAAAAACATATTTATGTCAAAAACTAAAATGTCAAATTTTGCGAGAGCAATAAACTTTCAAATACGATTTCCCAAAAATTTCGGCAGGTCCACTTTTCTCGAAATATAGCCACTTTTCTTTTAAAAACACTATATTAAAATATTATTATATGGTCCACTGCTGCTCTTGGTAGGCGATAATCCACGATGATTCGCCTCAGCTTCACGATGACTTGTTATATAAATAATCTAAGATACTAAATATTTTGATGCGCCAAACACCCGCAATAGTTTTTTTACTGAGGATGTTTAGTCGAGCATAAACTACTGTGGGTGCCAACATGAATATCCACCGAACTTGCATACCAACCAAGCCAATTGGCGGGTATATACCGAAATTTAGTGGTAGACATTTTTATGAAGTCAACTTCCGGTTAAACTTTCATTACAGCAGTGGTAAAAGTGCATCGAACCATGCCGACCATGGTTTTCACATTACTCTTGGTTTGCTGCTGTTCGAGGTGTTGCGGTAGCTATGTAGATGCAGTACAAAACAGCTTCAACATCAACAGCACCAACACCGCCTGTAAACTTTCACGCTGAGTGCCAATACAATTTATGCACTTTACCACTTTACGCACTCAAAAAAACTATACTCCCTTATGGACGCGCTCGCTTAATCGTCCGCTGGTTATATACTTGTTCTGAAGTGGAGGGAAGTTAAGAGTTGCTTTTTGGATACATATTTGATTTACTGTTTAAAAGCGGAGGTGTCAAAAATGCGAAAATGGAGAGTAAAATAACTTCAATGCAGAAACATGCAAATGTATCTATATTTGAAGTCATTTCAAACAAGGACTTGGACTCCTTGGGAGTTTCTTAGCATAACGGTGGCCTTTTTATAACTTCATTTTTGACAGTAGGTATTAGAGTGGTTCACAAATATGGACTTTTTGGAAATTCTAAAACGCTACCCCCAATTATTGTTCCTTATGAGAAAAAAAGAGGCTGCTATTGTTTTTTTTTTTAAAGGTGGTTTAGAGGCGCGACCTCTTTTATAAAAAAAAAATGAGATACTTGCAATTTTAATTTCATTTTAACAAGTTTAAGTGCAGTAAAAATTTGGGTTTTTGTGTGTTGTTATTCTGTTTTCATTGGCGAATATTCCTGCAATTCAATAGCCTTCTTGGATGAGTAGAAAGGGTTTAACTCCTGAAAATATGTTTCGAAATAGAAAACGGTGCAACTAAAACGCCTACACTGATCTCATTGCGCATTGGTTTTTTGGATATATTTCGCATCTAGAAGGTTTATGACATCGCTGATTATGAATCCGATGTCAGTTTTTTTAAATTCAAAATGGCGGGGCCAATATGGCGGTGATTTTTTTGAAAACTAATTGGATTTTTATTGAAACTTGGTACTCGGGGGTTTATGAGTTGTCTGATTACGAATCCGATATCGGTTTTTACCACGCTTTTATTAGGTTTGTGGCAACACCATCAAAATCGATAAGTCAACCGAAAATGCAACATTGTGGCGTGTATCAAATATCATCACTAATTTTCATGATTCAAATTCTTTTGTTACAACGGACGAGAAGTCATAAAATATTGAAATAAACTAAGTTTTTTAAAGCGTTTCGCTTGCTTAATACAGAATTAAATAAATCGGTTTTTATTTGTATAGAGCAGCAGTGCTCTTAAAATTAGTCTATTTGTAACATTTCTTTAAAAAACTTAAACTTTCTTCGTAAAATACTATCAAATACGCCACAAATATGAGCCAGTCATCTGATGGCAAGGCAGTTTGCCCTGTCTGCAAAACGTCGGAAGAAGGGAATATGGTACAATGCGATAGATGCGATAGGTGGTTCTACTTCAACTGCGTTGGTGTATCTTCCGATATCGGATCTACTGACTGGGAATGCAGTGAGTGTGCTACAAACAAAACAATAGTCGGTGCGCAAGATGATGATTTAAATAAGCAAACAAATGGAAATGCAGGTAATTGTGATGATTTAAATGCTTTGAGAAACGAAGTAAGGGAATTGCAAAGGCAATTGCTCCAACTACGAAATGAAAATGAGGTCTTACATAGTCGCCAGAATGTTGAAAGTATAATAGCAACCGAGGTTACCACAGCGCCAACCACGAGCGTATCTGATACAGTCAGTATGCTGACCACGGGCGCACAAGGTAACGCAAACGCGAAGTACGAAGGCATGCGGGTGCAAAGTAATTTCATTTTGCCGACAACGAGCGTGTATGACACGCTGACCACGGTTACCAAGCTCGACTTGCCTCCGCAAACTTTAATAATGCCGGAGTTAGCAAATAAATATAAGCATCTCAGAGGTCTACCAGTAGAATCGTACAAAGACGTGGTACCTCAAATGATAATCGGCTTAAACAACAAGCATGTGGCGATGCCCATGAAGTTCAGGGAGGGCAAGATTGACGAGCCAGCTGCAACTAAAACGAGACTAGGATGGACAATTTATGGAGTCTTAAAACAAAGTAATGAAAGACCACGCGATGATTTACAGCTACACATATGTGAGTGTGATGATAACATAGCACTTCAAAAGCTTTTAATTGAGAATATGCGACATGAAAGTCCAGATGCACAACTAGTAACATGCGATGTAAAATACAATCTCAATAAAGATCAGCTTGCTAAATACGTTAAACGTACCGGAGACCACTTTACGGCGAAACTACTATGGCGATCAAATGATATATCATTAATTGATAATTATGAAATGGCAAAACGAAGACTTGAGTCTTTCGAGAAGAAGCTCAATAGAGATACGACACTAAAAGAAAATGTAATCGCGCACATACATAGCACTAAAGCAATACATTCGAAAGCTTGATGAATGTGAAATTAACACAAATTATAACCGAAAGTGGTACTTACCTATATTTACAGTAAAAAATCCTAACAAGCCAAATAAGACAAGACTGGTCTGGGATGCTGCCGCAACATATAAAGGATACTCACTTAATGGGTGTTTAGAGAAAGGCCCTGATTTGATGCAGCCGCTCACGAATATCTTGTACAATTTTAGAATTGGAAAAATTGGTATTTGTGCAGATATCCGTGAGATGTTTCACAGGATTAGCGTAAATGACAATGATCAGCACTCACAAAGATTCCTCTGGCGCGATTGCGATAATGCGAAAGAACCGGATGTCTATGTTTTAAAGGTAATGTCGTTCGGAGCAAGTTGCTCCCCATCGATAGCACAATACGTTAGAAACGATAATGCTGAAGAGTTTAGAAAAGAGTTTCCAAGAGCAGCGAAGTCTATAATTGAGAGACATTACGTGGATGATATGTTAGATTGTGCTGATACTCCAGAGGAAGCTATCCAACTAGCCAAAGATGTGCGGGAAGTCCATAAACGCGGAAACTTCCACATTAGAGGGTGGATTTCCAACTGCGAACAACTGGTTCAAGCGTTACAGGATACAGATACCTTAAATGATTTTCGCAAGGCTGGGAAAGTGATTGATCAAGTAATAGAGCCAGAAAAGGTGCTAGGTTCGTGGTGGCAAACAAGCAACGACGTGTTTACATTCAACACAAAGTTTACCAAGGCCACCGATGCAATTCTACGTAACGAAAAACTACCAACTAAGAGGGAACTTCTCCGACTGCTAATGTCGATATATGACCCGCAAGGATTTCTTTCGTTTTACACAGTTCGTATTAAGATTCTTTTACAAGATATATGGCGAAGTGGTATTAGCTGGGACGTCATTATACCCGAAGAGTTTGCAGCCCCATGGAGACAATGGCTCTCAAATTTCAAACTCGTTTGTGACGTGCAAATTCCAAGATGCTATTTTGGAAAATTTAAAAAAGGGGATTGCAAAGTCGAATTACATATGTTTGTTGACGCAAGCGAGTCAGCAGCCGCTGCTGTTGCCTACTTCAGGATTGTAAGCAATCGCGAATTTCATGTTGCTCTTGTTGGCTCTAAGTCCAAGGTTGCCCCTTTGCGCCCACTATCAATACCACGAATGGAATTAACAGCTGCAATTTTAGGATCCCGCCTAGCCTGTGCAATTGTTAAAGGACATGACTTCGAAATTAATGATACACATTTTTACACTGACTCAAAAACCGTACTAACATGGCTGCACTCTGATCCACGCAAATACAAACAATTTGTCATGTTCAGAGTGGCAGAAATACAAGAAAAAAGTGACATATCCAAATGGCATTTTGTACCCACTAAACAAAATGTAGCAGATGCTGCTACCAAATGGAAAAATACTAAAGATTTTGCTCCAACAAGCGTTTGGTTCACAAGTCCTGATTTTTTACACCTTCCGAGGGAAAAGTGGCCGATTTGCGAGAAGGCTGAGATAAAAGTTAATCCAGTCGAGGAGGAGGACAATCAATACATGCAATGTTCAATACAAGTGTGCGTGGAATCAATCGTTGATGTTTCACGGTTTTCTAAGTGGGAGCGCCTTGAGAGGTGCTTAGCCTATGTCAAACGTTTCATCGAAAATTGCAAAAACAAAAAACGAACGCAAGGTTGCACGTCTGCCAAGCCGGCCAATCTAACCACCGACGAGCTCCTTTGGAGTCGCCACTGCCTCTACCGTTGTGCTCAAACCGACGCCTACCGAAGCGAGATCGGTTGTTTGCAAAGAGACCCTCGATGCATGCTGCCCAAGTCCAGCACCTTGAGAAAATTATCACCTTTTGTCGACGACGACCAAATCGTTAGAATGCGCAGCCGCGTGGAAAATGCCCCGATAGAAGATGTATCAAAAACCCCAATTATTCTGCCAAAAAAGCACAAGATTACGCAGCTCATAATTGATTGGTATCATCGGAAATATCATCACGTCCATCATGACACGGTCATCAACGAGATGTTCCAAGAATTTTACATTCCAAGTCTTCGACAAGCCCTTCGCTCAGTACGCCGAAACTGTGTTACCTGTAAGTTGCGAAATATAAACCCAGCTTCACCGGAAATGCGACCACTACCTAAAGCACGTCTGGCGCCATTTACAAGACCATTCTCTTACGTCGGTATAGACTTCTTCGGCCCATTTTTCGTGACTTTAGGAAGGCGAACGGAAAAGAGATATGGCGTACTATTTACTTGCATGACTTGCCGCGCCATACACATCGAGGTGGCACACTCACTCAGTATGAATTCCTGCGTAATGGCGATAAGAAACTTCATTTCTAGAAGAGGTCAACCTATACAAACATTCAGCTATGACGGCACTAATTTTGTTGCCGCTGAAAAGGAACTATGCAAAGCCTACAAAGACATAGATTTTAATACTCTGCAGGCAAGAATAACAACCACAGCGTGTAAGTGGACCTTTATTCCACCAGCAAGTCCTCATATGGGTGGCGCCTGTGAGCGCATGATACGCGCAGTAAAGAACGTACTATACAGAATCGTGACACCAGACACAAAACTAACAGATGAGAAATTTCATAATCTACTTCTAGAAGTGGAAAGCATTGTCAACGGTCGGCCTCTTACCTATTTGTCCCTGGAGACAGCTGACCAAGAAGCTCTTACTCCAAACCACTTTTTACTCGGAAGCTCATCTGGGAACAAGCCACCAGGTAAATTCGACGCGACAGATGAATATGTTAAGGGTTCCTGGCGACACTCACAATATCTGGCCGATATGTTTTGGAAACGATGGGTGGCCGAGGTACTACCAACACTCACCAGAAGGACCAAGTGGTTTGGCCATACAAGATCAATCGAGAGGGGTGACATCGTTGTAATCATTGATCCCGGTCTGCCGCGTCACGTTTGGCCGAAAGGCATTGTAACTAACATCTACCCTGGGCAAGATGGGCAGGTGAGAAGTGCCACCGTCCGAACATCGGCCGGCGAGTATCACCTGCCAGCAGCGAAGTTAGCTATATTGGATATCAAACAAGATGCCATGGACACTGTTGCCTAAATGAAGGTATTTCCTCGCACCGGTCGCAATACCGGGGGGGAGAATGTGGCAACACCATCAAAATCGATAAGTCAACCGAAAATGCAACATTGTGGCGTGTATCAAATATCATCACTAATTTTCATGATTCAAATTCTTTTGTTACAACGGACGAGAAGTCATAAAATATTGAAATAAACCAAGTTTTTTAAAGCGTTTCGCTTGCTTAATACAGAATTAAATAAATCGGTTTTTATTTGTATAGAGCAGCAGTGCTCTTAAAATTAGTCTATTTGTAACAAGGTTCACTTGTATGTTTGCTTGTTTGTTTGTTTGTTTGTTTGCTTGTATGTATGTGACTCTCGTTCGGTCTAAGCTCCAGTGGCCCAAAAACCTTAAAATTTCCCTACAATATGGGTATCAAACGAAAGGGGAAGACCTCAGGTTTCATTTGGACCTCGATATATTTCGATAAATTTATCGATAACTGAGTTATCGGTCAAAATGTGGTTGCCCGAAAACCTTAAAATTTGCCTACAATATGGGTATCAAACGAAAGGGGAAGACCGCAGGTAAATTTATTTCGGTAAATTTATCGATAAATGAGTTATCGGTCAAAATGTGATTGCCCAAAAACCTCAAAATTTCCCTACAATATGGGTATCAAACGAAAGGGGAAGACCGCAGGTTTCATTTGGACCTCGATATATTTCGATAAATTTATCGATAACTGAGTTATCGGTCAAAATGTGATTGCCCAAAAAACTCAAAATTTCCCTACAATATGGGTATCAAACGAAAGGGGAAGACCCCAGATTTCATTTGGACCTCGATATATTTCGATAAATTTATCGATAACTGAGTTATCGGTCAAAATGTGAATGCCCAAACACCTTAACATTTCCCTACAATATGGGTATCAAACGAAAGGGGAAGACCCCAGGTTTCATTTGGACCTCGATAAATTTATCGATAACTGAGTTATCGGTCAAAATGTGGTTGCCCGAAAACCTTAAAATTTCCCTACAATATGGGCATCAAATGAAAGGGGAAGGTCCCAGGTTTCTTTTGGACAGCGACATATTTCGATAAATTTATCGATAACTGAGTTATCGGTCAAAATGTGAATGCCCAAAAACCTTAATATTTCCCTACAATATGGGTACCAAACGAAAGGCGAAGGTCCCAGGTTTCATTTGGACAGCGACATATTTCGATAAATTTATCGATAACTGAGTTATCGGTCAAAATGTGAATGCCCAAACACCTTAATATTTCCCTACAATATGGGTACCAACCGAAAGGGGAAGGTCCCAGGTTTCATATGGACGTCAACATATTTCGATAAATTTATCGATAACTGAGTTATCGGCTAAAATATGATTGCCCAAAAACCTTAAAATTTTCCTACAATATGGGTGTAAAACGAAAGGGGAAGGTCCCAGGTTTCATTTGGACATCGATATATTTTGATAAATTTATCGATAACTGAGTTATCGGTCAAAATGTGAGGCCCAAATTTTTTAAAATTCCCTACAATATCGGTATCAAACGAAAGGGGAAGGCCACAGGTTTCATTTGGATTTCGACATATTTCGATAAATTTATCGATAATTTCATAGGACATTTGAGTAAAAAGTAAAAAATATATATAGTTTAAAAAAACTAATACTCAAGCTTTTAGAGTGTATTGAACTAAAAAGTTGAAAATAAATTTAAGACCCCTACACAGTAGTATTGTGGAAAAAGCGTGGTCCGCTTTGTGCCATAATTTTGGTATATCGAGCGCAAGACGCTTTTCCCACATAATGCTAGTTTTTTAACTACGCTTTCATTAGCTTTACTTGTACATACATATGTACATTCATATGTATGTTTGCTTGCTTGTATCAGTCTGTCATTTGGACTTCAGACTGTCCCAAAAACCTTGAAATATGCTTTCAATATGGGTACCAAACGAAAGGGAAGGTCCACAGGTTTATATTGGACTTTGGAATATTTCGATATATTTATCGATAACTGAGTTATCGGTCAAATTGAGATTGTACAATAATATTGAAAATTGCCTACAATATGGGTATCAAACACAGGTGGAGGTCCAGAGGTTTCGTTTTGACTGCGGTATACTTCGATATATTTATCGATTACTTCATAACACATTTAACTAAAAAGTAAAAAATAAATATAGTTTACAAAGCGAAAACACACGCTTTTAAAGAATATTGCACTAAGAAGGTAAAAATAAATTAAATAAAAAACGAAGACTATGGAACAAAGCGGACCACGCTTTTTCCACAATACTACTGTGTAGGGGTCTTAAAATTATTTTCAACTTTTTAGTTCAATACACTCTAAAAGCGTGAGTTTTAGTTTTTTTAAACTATATTTATTTTAAATTCAAAATGGTGGATCCAATATGGCGGTACATTTTTGAAAACTAATTCGACTGTGTGAAACTCGTCACTGATGGATTTATGACATCGATTTATATGAACTAGTATCGCTTGTGATCGAAAATTCGACCAATAAAAACTTTAGGGGGTCGTAAGGTCGCTAGCCCCGTACCCCCATCCTTAAATTTCGGAGACGCCCCTGAAAATATATACCCGCACTATACAGCACTCTTATAAAACTCCCAAAGCCACGCCCACCCGCTCATTCCCTAACAAACACACGTACATATCTATGCAATGATACCTAGTTGCCACTTGCTTTTTTTTTGTGCCAAAAAAAAAACAACGAAATGTACCGAATCATATATAACATATCCTCCTCTTTCCTACTTAAAATAGCCTTTAACCGCCTAGGCAATTTTGGCCGTCCCTTAGGGGTCGCATTTTCGCTCTTTCCAATATTTTTTTACGGGAAAAAATGTAATTCTTTTAAAGTGAGTTTTCTTATCGTTTCCGAAACCTTTGGAAAAAAATATCCTTAAAGTGGAGGTTTTTAAGTTTAAAAAACTTTTTACATTATGCGATTATCATTACTATTAACCTAACTATGTACAACCATTTAAAAATGTTTATATTTTGTATGTGTTACTTGCAATAGTACAAAACTCAGTCATTCAACATCAAAAAAATGGAAAAGGCTTATGTAAATGTGTTCCTATCTAAAATAAATATACATGCCAATTCTAAACAATTTTTCTCTAGTGAATTGGTGCAAACCGTTTCGCCTTTTCATACATTTTTGCTCACAAATTATATGAGAGTGAGAAATTCCGCAAAGTGAAAAATTGTTTAGAATCGGCCTGATAGTTTTAAAAAACTAAAACTCACGCTTTTAGAGTGTATTGAACTAAAAAGTTGAAAATAACTTTAAAACCCCTACACAGTAGTATTGTGGAAAAAGCGTGGTCCACTTTGTTCCATAATCTTCGTTTTTTATTTAATTTATTTTTACCTTTTTAGTGCAATATTCTTTCGCTTTTTAACCTATATTTATTTTTTACTTTTTAGTTAAATGTGTTATGAAGTAATCGATAAATATATCGAAATATTCCAAAGTCCAATAGAAACCTGTGGACCTATCCTTTCGTTTGATACCCATATTGAAGGCATATTTCAAGGTTTTTGGGACAGTCTGAAGTCCAAATGACAGACTGAATTGGAGCTACATACAAGCAAGCAAACATACATATGAGCGTATGTACAAGTAAAGCTAATGAAAGCGTAGTAAAAAACTAGCATTATGTGGGAAAAGCGTCTTGTGCTGGATATACCAAAATTATGGCACAAAGCGGGCCACGCTTTTTCCACAATACTACTGTGTATACCCCTATAGGGGTTTTAAAATTATTTTCAACTTTTTAGTTCAATACACTCTAAAAGCGTGAGTTTTAGTTTTTTTAAACTACATATATTTATTTTTTACTTTTTAGTCAAATGTCCTATGAAATTATCGATAAATTTATCGAAATATATCGAAATCCAAATGAAACCCCTTTCGATAAATTGATCGAAATATGTCGATGTCCAAATGAAACCTGGTACCTTCCCCTTTCGTTTGGTACCCATATTGTAGGGAAATATTAAGGTTTTTGGGCATTCACATTTTGACCGATAACTCAGTTATCGATAAATATATCGAAATATGTCACGTCCAAATGAAACCTGGGACCTTCCCCTTTCGTTTGGTACCCATATTGTAGGGAAATATTAAGGTTTTTGGGCATTCACATTTTGACCGATAACTCAGTTATCGATAAATTTATCGAAATATGTCGATGTCCCAATGAAACCTGGAACCTTCCCCTTTCGTTTGGTACCCATATTGTAGGGAAATATTATTTGGGCATTCACATTTTGACCGATAACTCAGTTATCGATAAATTTATCGAAATATGTCGCTGTCCAAATGAAACCTGGGACCTTCCCCTTTCGTTTGATACCCATATTGTAGGGAAATTTTAAGGTTTTCGGGCAACCATATTTTGACCGATAACTCAGTTATCGATAAATTTATCGAAATATATCGAAGTCTAAATGAAACCTGGGGTCCTCCCCTTTCGTTTGATACCAATATTGTAGGGAAATTTTAAGGTTTTTGGGTATTCACATTTTGACCGATAACTTAGTCGAAGTCCAAATGAAACCTGCGGTCTTCCCCTTTCGTTTGATACCCATATTGTAGGGAAATTTTAAGGTTTTCGGGCAACCACATTTTGACCGTTAACTCAGTTATCGATAAATTTATCGAAATATATCGAAGTCCAAATGAAACCTGGGGTCTTCCCCTTTCGTTTGATACCCATATTGTAGGGAAATTTTAAGGTTTTCGTGCAACCACATTTTAACCGATAACTCGATAATTTTATGGAAATATATCGAGGTCCAAATGAAACGTGGGGCCTTCCCCTTTCGTTTGATACCCTTATTTTCGGGAAATTTTAAGGTTTTCGGGCAACCACATTTTGACCGTTAACTCAGTTATCGATAAATTTATCGAAATATAGCGAAGTCCAAATGAAACCTGGGGTTTTCCCCTTTCGTTTCATACCCATATTGCAGGGAAATTTTAAGGTTTTTGGGTATTCACATTTTGACCGATAACTTAGTTATCGATAAATTTATCGAAAAATATCGAAGTCCAAATGAAACCTGCGGTCTTCCCCTTTCGTTTGATACCCATATTGTAGGAAAATTTTGAGGTTTTTGGGCAATCACATTTTGACCGATAACTCGATAAATTTATCGAAATATATCGAGGTCCAAATGAAACCTGGGGTCTTCCCCTTTCGTGTGATAACCATATTGTAGGGAAATTTTAAGGTTTTCGGGCAACCACATTTTGGCCGATAACTCAGTTATCGATAAATTTATCGAAATATATCGAAGTCCAAATGAAACCTGGGGTCTTCCCCTTTTGTTTGATACCCATATTGTAGGGAAATTTTAAGGTTTTCGGGCAACCACATTTTGACCGATAACTCAGTTATCGATGAATTTATCGAAAATATCTAAGTCCAAATCAAACCTGGGGTCTTCCCCTTTCGTTTGATACCCATATTGTAGGGAAATTTTAAGGTTTTCGGGCAACCACATTTTGACCGATAACTCAGTTATCGATAAATTTATCGAAATATATCGAAGTCCAAATGAAACGTGGGGCCTTCCCCTTTCGTTTGATACCCATATTGTAGGGACATTTTACGGTTTTTGGGCCACTAGGGCTTAGACCGAACGAGAGTCACATACATACAAGCAAACAAGCAAACAAGCAAACAAGCAAACAAGCAAACAAGCAAACAAGCAAACAAGCAAACAAACAAACAAACAAGCAAACATACAAGTGAACCTAATAAAAGCGTGGTAAAAAGAAGGGACGCTTTTTTTCTGCTGGGACCCTTTTTGGATCCTTTTTGGAAATTTTTAGCGGCAACACTGCCACGGGCGATCCTAGTAAAGTGTTATTTCTTTGCAAAATCCTTTATGAATATCGGTGGCGCATACTTGGCAGTGCATATTTCGAATTTTCAAACTTTTTTTAATGCAAATCTTTTGAAGGTCGTTTGTAGGCCTTTGATAGTTCATTCCTTTTGTTTGATAGTTAATATATTCGTAATTATAGAGCAAGCATCGGCGCCCCATAGATCTTAAGATCAGTCAAACAAGTTGGATTCATCACACAGACAAGTTGTTCTCTTTGTTTACCAAATGATTTCGTCGTCGCTGGGCAAGGGGCGAAACCACATCGCGTGGGGGTGTCGCTTGTTTGGTCAGCGAATGTTAAAAATATAGTTCGGACGATCACAGCGCGTGTATAAGTGTTCTCACTTATACACCTGCATTTACAAATCTGCCGACCCATGTTATCATCATCATTTATTGGCGCTTAACCGCCTAAGCGATTTTGGCCGTTGCATATCAAAGCACGCCAGTCATTCCTTTTTAGCGATAACTGACGCCAATTGGAAACCCCAAGGGAGTTCAAGTCATCCTCCACCTGTTGTTTCCATCTCAGTCGAGGCCTCCCCCTTCCTCTGCTGCCGAATTCAGGCGACGATAGGAAAACCTTCTGTGCTGGAGCTTCTTTGTCCATTCGCATAATATGGCCCAGCCAGCGGAGTCTTTGGGCTTTAATTCGCTGGATTATGGTCAGATCTGAGTAGAGCTCGTACAGCTCATCGTTAAATTTCCGGAGAACTTTTCTCTCAAATACTCCAAGGGCCATCTCATCTTCTCTTGACATTGTCCATGAATCTGAGCCATACATCAGGACAGGTATGATGAGAGACTTATAGAGCGTGATCTTTGTTCTTCGAGAGAGGACTTTACTTCTCAATTGCCTACTCAGTCCAAAGTAGCACTTGTTGGCAAGAGTGATTCTCCGCTGGATTTCTAGACTGATATTATTTTCGGTGTTGATACTGGTTCCCAAATAGACGAAGTCCCTCACAGTTTCAAATTTGTAACTATCAACAGTGACATGGCTGCCAAGGCGCAGGTGCGCCGATTCTTTCTTTGATGACAGCAAATACTTCGTCTTCTCCTCGTTCACGGCAAGACCCACTTTTTTCGCTTCCTTATCCAGTCCAGAGAAGGCAGCGCTTACGGCGCGGTTGTTAAAGCCAATGATATCAATATCATCGGCATACGCCAGCAATTGCACGCTCTTGTAAAAGATTGTACCATTGCGGTTTAGCTCTGCTGCTCGAATTATCTTCTCCAGCATCAGATTGAAGAAATCGCACGAAAGGGAGTCGCCCTGTCTGAAGCCTCGTTTGGTTTCAAATGGCTCAGAGATGTCCTTCCCGATTCTGACGGAACTGTTGGTATTGCTCAACGTCATATGGCAAAGCCGTATACGCTTTGCACGGAAGTCAAATTCAGACATGGCGGCATACAGGCAACTCCTTTGCCTTTGGCTTTGAAATCGACAAAGAGATGGTGTGTGTCGATTCTTTTATCATGGGTCTTCGCCAGGATTTGGCGTATCGTAAAAATCTGGTCGATGGTAGATTTACCCGGTCTAAAGCCACACTGATAAGGTCCAATCAGTTTGTCTACGATGGGCTTCAGCCTTTCACACAACACGCTAGAAAGAACCTTATATGCAATATTAAGAAGACTAATTCCGCGGTAGTTAGTGCGGTTAGCGGGATCGCCTTTCTTGTGGATTGGGCAAAGCACACTTAAATTCCAATCCGGAGGCATGCATTCGTCTGACCATATTCTGCATAAGAGCTGATGCATGCTTTTTACCAGCTCTTCGCCTCCGTGTTTGAACAACTCGGCGGGTAGTCCGTCTTTTCCAGGCGCTTTGTTGTTTTTGAGCCGGGATATAGCTATCCTCACTTCATCATAGTCAGGTGGTGGGACGACTTTTCCATCGTCAGGGATTGGGGTATCAGGTTCGACGTCTCCCTCGCAATTTAGCAGTGAGGAGAAGTGCTCCCTCCATAATTTAAGTACACTTTGTACGTCGGTTACCAGGTCGCCATTATTGTCCTTACAGGAGCTTGCCCCGGTCTTAAAACCTTCCGTCATCCGCCGGATCTTTTCATAGAATTTTCGGGCATCATTCCTGTCAGCCAGCATCTCAAGCTCCTCACACTCACGCCTTTCGGCCTCAATTTTCTTTTTTCTGAAAAGGCGTCTCTCTTCCTTCTTTGCCTCACGATATTGTTGTCATACACTGCGGGTTGCGCCCGTTCGCAACGTCTCCTTGTAGGCAGCGTCCTTTTTTTTCGAGGCAGTTTTGCATTCCTCATCGTACCAGTTGTTCTTGCGGGCTCGCTGGAACCCTATAGTGGCCTCAGCGGCGGTACGCAATGAGTGAGAGATATGCTTCCATTGCTCGGTTACATCGTTAGGTCGGGGATTGCCCTCTGCTAGCAGGTGTGAGAGTCGAGTTGTGAAATTATCAGCTGTCTGTGTCATGCGCAGCTTCTCGACGTCAAACTTTCCTTCCGTTACTGTGCGCACTTTCTTCGTTGCACAGAGGCGTGTGCGTATCTTGGCTGCGACAAGATAATGGTCAGAGTCAATATTGGGACCACGCAGTGTACGCACGTCCAGAACGGTGGAGCTATGTCTGCCGTCAATCAAGACATGATCAATCTGGTTTCTAGTTCTTTGATCAGGGGACAGACCCATGTTATAGAGCATTAAGTTTTTGGACGAAACTTGGCAGACACTTTTTACTTCTGTATGGAATGTGTATTAACGTTTGTTAGTAGTCTATCGATGACTGCTTACTTGAAATAAAAGAATTAAAATTTTATTAGGGATATCCTAATTTTTAAAAAAAAATTGCCAAAATTACCCAAGATCCCCCAAACTAAGATCTTGAAGATCGTTTGTAGGTCTTTGATAGTTCATTAATTTCGTTTGATAGCTATAGTTAACCTTAGAACCATCCTTGGGGTGCTGGGCTCCCCAAGCTAATTTTAGCGACTGATAAATATTATATACTGTTCCATACAACTGACAGAAACACTTTTGTAGAGCCTATGCACTTTTAAGTTTATGTATTCAACTAATTTATGATATTCGATTTAAAGGTTATACGTCTTTGGGGTGTAGTTCGAGCATCTTTATTTTCTGAATGATTTTTTTTTACGAATTTTTAAGTTTATTTTGTTCATAAATTATAATTTTTCAGAATAAAACCAAAACGAAAAACAAATTACAGGTTTTACCGTAAATTTTTTCAAATATAGTATTTATAAAAATTTTGATTTTTTTCATGATTTTATTATTTTAAAGTGTTTTTATGTCAATTCAAAAATTGTTTGTTCATAAATTGTAGTTTTCTTAAAAAAAAAAACTCTAATAAATCAATTTAAAAATATACAACATCGCCTCATGCATACACTGGGGTGTACAGCACCCCAAAGGACGGAAATGCGTTGAAAAAAGGAAGGACGGTTCTAAGGTTAATATAGTCGTAAGTATAGCGCGCTACTCACCTGCCAATAAATGTCAAACTCCATATAAAAAAACGCTCAAGAAATGGTCAAGAAACGTTTTCACACGTAAAATTTTCTTGAGCCACTACTCAGCTCATAAGAAAAAATCCCTGCAAAAATCGAGAGTACTCTATTTCCTATCCAAAGAGTACTCCAATTGGAGCATCAGAGTACTCCAAATGTAATCCTTTTTCATATAAAAATTGTGCTCCAATTAACTTTGTGATGTCATAGGACTGGACCACCTACTCCAACCTTCGCTTTGTTTCTGCTACTCCATGGAGTACCTACAATCAGAGTACTTTGCAATCTACTCCAATGTTGTTACTCCTTGGAGTATATACTACCAGAGCGATAGTGTCGTGATTTTCGTCGATAAGGCACAAGCAATGATCGACTTTCAAAAAGCTGAAGGTGGTCCGATAAAGTATACAAAGGATTACTATTGGAGTACACCAATATCAAAAAATTGGAACACATAATCCAACGATTTTTGCAGGGATACAGCGCTTTTCGATAGTTGGCAATGCCGGTTTACCTCAAGAAATAAATATGCTCGTATATATTTCTTGAGGTAAACGTGCACATTCACAGCAAAGGTGAGTACATATTTCGCTACACATGTTTTATACATTTTTACTATAGTAATTTGCAATAAAATGGAAAATTTTGTAAACGTCAAAATTTCTTGAGCTGGCATAAGAAACATATTGTGGCGAATGTTCTCAAGAATCGCTCATCTCCCAACTCTAGCGTATTTCCATCACTAGCGTCACTACCACAACTACAGCTGTTTAGATACATGACGTGAGAGCGAGAGAGGGAGAGGCAGCTCGCATGTTTGCGAATGTAGCACAAAGAGGATATGACGATAGATAAACGTTTCGAGAACACTGTTGCACGAATAAACCAGAAATGTGTAGACATTTCTAGGTTGTGAAGCTGCTGTCTGCTAGGGTATATAAACCGCGCAAAGACAACGCACATCAATCAGTTTATTTTCAAGTGTTGTACAGTAAAGTACTGAACAGTGAATTAACCCCGATATTGTACTACGGTTTTTTGTAGTGAATAAAGCGTACTACTTATTAAGCAGAATCTGAGTGTTTTATTTAACGTACAGTGATCGAACTCAAGGAAACTATTCGAGGATTCATCGAATTCGTCACAATTGGTGTAAGAAGCGGTTAAATAAATACAGGATAACAAGGACATTGTAAAGTCAACAAGGATATGGCAAAGTTTAATGAATTGAAGATCCAGCAACTCAAAAACGAGTTGGAGAAACGTGGATTGGTAACAACAGGCAATAAGCCAGAGCTACAATCACGTCTACGCGAGGCTATGGAAGCGGAAGGAATCAACGTTGACGATCATGTTTTTCAACTTTCGGAAGAGGGAGCGACGAAAATAGAAGAGCAAAAGGACTCTCCGGATTCAATGGCAAATGTGGACATAAACTCTTTATTGGCTGCCTTGGCTCAGATGTCAAACAACATAACATCAAGCATGTCATCTCAGTTGGAACAACAAGAGACACGCATGGCATCAAAAGGAGGAACAGCGGTCATTTATCACTTCGCAATTGGAAGCACAGGAGGTGATGGTCTCCTCAAAACTGGAAGCACAAGATGCAAAGATTGCTGAGCTCCAAGATAAAATGGACGCTGAAGTCAATGCGCTGAGAGGACGTATCCAAGAGTTGCAGCTGAATCGTCCATCTGTTTCAACAAGCACACCCAAGATAAACGACGGTTCTGTTCCTTTCCAGGTATTTAAACTACAATTTGAGAAGACAGCAGCTGTGAATAACTGGGGCGCTGAGGACAAAGTAGCTGCTTTATTTGTGGGATTGAAAGGACCTGCAGCCGAAATCTTACAGACTATTCCGGACGCTGAAAGAAACAACTATGAAGCGTTGATGGGAGCCGTTGAAAGACGTTACGGCAGCGAGCATAGAAGGCAGATACATCAAATAGAGCTACAGAATCGCTTCCAGAAGGCTAACGAAACATTACAGGAGTTTGCATCGGACATCGAGAGATTGGCTCATCTAGCAAACACAGACGCACCAGTGGAATACATCGAGAGGGTGAAAATCTTAAGTTTCATAAATGGAATACGTGACGTGGAGACGAAGCGGGCCACCTATGCAAATCCAAAGAGATCATTTGCGGAGACGGTATCACATGCTCTAACTCAAGAAACAGCATCACTTTTGTCCAAACCAGCGTACAAAGCTCATCGTGTGGAAGTAGAACGACCAGAATGGGTGGACGCAATCCTAGAAGCAATAAACGGAAAGCAACAGAAAAATGAAGCGGCCATTAAATGCTTCAAGTGCGGAAAATCTGGTCATATTGCACGTTATTGTGGGTCTGGATCTAGCTCCAATAATTCCAGTAATGCCAGCGGACGTAAGCGCAAGGCTGAAGGAGATGAGCAAGTCTCCCAATCCAACCAACCGTTAACTGTTGGAGGACTCGTGGACGGAAAAGAGCGTTTACTGACTATTGATACGGGCGCATCTCATTCCATCATTCGATCTGATTTAGTCAACAAAGAAGTGAGGCCATTACATGGAGCAAAATTGCGTACGGCGACTGGTAAGGACACTCAAGTCCAAGGAGAAATAACATGTGAAATCGGAATTGGAAATGTCACCGTACTGCACAATTTTATAGTGGCAGATATTGTTGATGAGATCATAGTTGGTGTGGATTTCTTAAGCAACCAAGGCATCAAGATCGACATGCAAAACAGGACTATGAGCTATAAGAACATGGATGTGCCCTCAATTTTGGTTACGAGAACAAGTACATCAGTAAGCGGGTACTCGTGGAAGATAGCCAACAAATTCCACCGAAGTCGGAGGCAGTCGTTTGGGCAAGGATTGATGGAGATTATGGGACAAACAAATTGTGGGTGGTAGAGGCAGCAAACAAATCAAAGACGGATATACTAGTAGGAAAAACTCTGGCTATGACAAAACAAGATGGACGTATACCGGTAAGAGTACAAAATGAGTTTCGATCGCCAATCAAGCTTTCAAAGGAGCTATATTGGGACAATGTCAGGAAGTGGTTATACATTGTGAACAGCTCCAGGAAAATGTCTCTACCAGCAACATTAATCTATCAGATGATATCACGGCGTGGACGCAAGATCTCGAAGAAGACCACCAGAGTAAAGCAAAACAACTTCTACTAAGGTACTCTACCATATTTGACAAGGATGGCTCCAAACCAGGTCTGACCAATGTAGTGAAGCATCACATTGATACCGGTGACGCGAGACCAATCCGCCAAGCTCCTCGAAGTGTTCCATTGGCCAAACTTTAAGTGGTAAGAGAAATTATACAAAAAATGAGTGACAGCGGCGTGATCGAACCATCAGCTTGTCCATGGAGCTCACCGGTAGTGCTGGTGAAGAAAAAGGATGGAAAAATGCGGTTCTGTGTGGACTACAGGAAGTTGAACGACGTAACGAAAAAGGACAGCTATCCATTACGCAGAATTGACGATACTCTGGACTCACTATCTGGTACGAAATGGTTCTCAACACTGGACTTAAAAAGCGGCTATTGGCAAGTAGAGGTTAAAGATGAGGATAAGGAAAATACAGCATTGGAGAGGGGCTGTGGCAATTTACGGTAATGCCCTTTGGACTATGTAATGCTCCAGCTACTTTTGAGAGACTCATGGATCAAGTATTGAAAGGACTGCATTGGAAAACATGTTTGGTGTACCTGGATAACATCATCGTGCTGGGAAAAAGCTCCTCGGACTGTGCACGTATTATCGTCGATTTGTACCGAATTTCGCCAGCGCAGCCAGTAGCCTTCATGAGTTGACCAGGAAGAATATGTCAATTGATTGGAAGAAGGAACATGAAGTGGCTTTCCAAACCTTGAAGGAACGGCTGTGCACTGCCCCAATGTTAGCGTATCCAATCCCAGGCTCAACATTTATTTTGGATACAGACGCGAGCGGTTACGCGAATGGAGGAGTCTGTGACAATTGTCGATGGGCAGGAGAAGGTAGTGGCGTACTATAGCCGCACAATTGGGAAGCCCGAAAGGAACTATTGTGTAACACGGAGAGAACTACTGGCATTGGTGGAGTGCATTTCAAGCATTTCCACAAGTATCTCTATGGACAGCGATTCCACGTCAGGACAGACCATGCGGCCTTGAAATGGCTCTTGCAGTTCCGTAATCCGGAAGGTCAATTGGCACGGTGGATAGAGCGACTACAAAGTTATGACTTTTCCATAGAGCATCGCAAAGGCAGCAACCACGGCAATGCTGATGCAATGTCCCGGAGACCATGTAACCTAGAATGCAAGCATTGTTCGAAAGCTGAGGCCAAGGAAGATGTTATAGATGTGCGGCTGATGACTATAACATCTACGGACGAATGGAACATGGATCAACTAAGGAAGCATCAGCTAGAGAGAAGATGGTCAATGTGCTCGGAAGCTGATGTTTTGAATGAGCTACATAATGGTCCAAGTGGAGGTCATCTCGGAGTCACGAAAACGTTGGAGAAAGTCAAGCAGAGATTCTATTGGGTTGGTTGCCGGCAGTCGATCGCGGAGTGGATTGCCAACTGTGAGGTGTGCATCAAAGCATGTAATAGATCGTCTGGACAAGCTTCGACTCGTGCGTACTGAGCTGGTCAAAAACATTCAAACAGCGTTCGAACAATCTGCTAAACGCTATAATCTTCGTAGCAGAGCTAGGACTTTCAAGGTAGGGGACGAAGTATATCGTCGAAATTTTGCATTAAGCGACAAGGCAAAGAAGTTTAATTCGAAGCTAGCCCCAGTTTTTGTAAAGTCTTCGATTCTCGCCACAAAGGGTAGCAACATGTTCAAATTGCAAGATAGAGAAAATGGCAAGGTTGGCTGGTATCATATGAAAGATATTAAGGAAGCTAAGGGTTAAGAAAAAGTTGTGCCAAGAGCTTAATATAAAAACCCTATTATGAAATAGCCATACACAAACTTCGTTAAGTTCCACCTATATTTTCTTTTTCTATCGAAATCACGCCACTTTTTTTTCGAAGCTATAAAAGCGACGGATTTGGCTAGATCGCGCTTTTTTTTTTCCTGGATATCGTCTTCAAACGGATACGCTTGTAAGTTTCCTCCAGTTTCGGATTATATATTCGTGCGAAAAAAAAAAAAGTAAAGTTTACCTTTTTTCGAAAAGTATTGGGCAAATCAGTAGATTTTGCAACCAATTACGTGTTTTTTTTAATATTAAACGCGAACCTTCCGCCTAACTTAAATGTTCCTGCTCTGGGATACCTATATTGAACGGAGAACTACAACGCCGAGATGAAAGCCGAGAATCCGCCAGGCTCAACGAACTTGCAGTCCACCCAAGGATAATTGTGCCAATAAAATAATTAAAATTAGTTCCCTTCGCTAATTTGTACAATTTTTGTTAATTAAAGTTGAAATTTGTTTCATGAGTTTGTACATGTGCATGTATATTTTCCGGACAAGAGTGCAGTAAAGTAAAAAAATAAAGCGGCATATCGTAATACTCAAAGACAGTATAATATTTCCCATCCAATATCAGTTTTGTCGGGAGTTTTACTAAATATAGTCGCGCTACTCGTGTTGAAACCAAATCTTTATATTTCCATTATTCGGTTAACCCATAGTTGAAAACTTTACATTTAAAACAAATCTTAACCTAAAAATTTCAATATTGTGAAACGAAATATAAAAATTCTACATATAATATAGATAAATTCCTATTTTTTCAAAAAAAAAGAAAAAATAAATTTCATTAAAAATTGTATGTATAGGAGAAAAAAATGTAAAGAGAGAGAAAAAAATAAGTCAAAGAGATAGTGGAAAGAAAAATGTATAAAGGTTAAGTTAGTTTTTTTGATAAAGATATTTTTTTTTCAAAAATATAACAACCCTTTTTTAATAGTAATTAAAAGTTAAAATATGCTTTAGAAAAGCAAAATTAAATTAAAATACATATTTGCATTTTTCAAATTATTAAAGGAAACAATAATAAAATAAAATAATTTGGAATTGAAACATGAAGTGAGAAAATAAGTAAATTGTGAAATTTACCAATTTGTAAAGAGATTCCTACTATTAGCACGAGATGGAGGGAGATGAGTGATATTAGGAAAGTGAGTAGTGCGGAAAGAAGAAGAGAGGATTCCAATATCGTATTGGAAATTCTTAAAAGACAAAATATAATTTTCGCACAGAAAAATTAAACCATGGTCCAAAAGAAATTGAACTAAATAAGTGTACCTATGTGCAAAAAAAAAAAAAAATTACTTTTTCAGCTAAGCAGAAATATCGTCGGAGGCCTTCAACGAGTTCCTGCAGCAAAAGTTCATGTGAGTAATTAATTTATTATTTTTATGTACCTATATTTTTGGGTTTACTTATAATATTGTGATTCGTACTCTCGTTAATGATCATTAACTTCTCACTGTGTGATTGTGGAATCTAAGAGGGTTAACGAAACGCAATGGAATATGAATCACTATATTTTTAGTTCTTTTATTTACCCTTGAACATTATCGAATATAAGTATTCAAGTAAAATCATTTAATATTTTAGTTTTTCATTTTTCCCCACTTACATCAACCGGAAACTGGTTGTTTCCTTTCGTTTCCTAACCTCACTGATCTCGATAATTAAAATAGTAGGCTAGTTATTTGAACTTTGTTTCCATTCCAACTCGTTCCTATAAGTATACATACATATGGACACTCATATAGTAGGCTTTTTATTTAAAAAGTGTTCCAATTCCAAGTTGTTCCTTTAAGTGTTAGGACATATGTAAATTAAGTACCTTTTTACCTTTTAATACTAAAATAGTATGGATTCGATTTTTCCATTAAAGTTTCTTATTAGTTGAGTAATTTATTATTTAAATAAAATGAATTGTTAATTGATTGCCTAATATGGTCTGAAATTTAGTTGTTGTAATTTTATATTGGGACCCTTCGTTACCATCTGAAGAGTCATGGAGGGTGGGTAAAGAGCGGTGAGGAAATAGGAAGTACAACCGCCTAATTGGAAAAAGGTAGTATGTAGCTTTTGCTAAAATATGATTTTTTTTTTTGTGGTCATTGAAAGCGCTGTGGAAATAAATCCCCTGAAACCTTACGTGTGCGTATAAATGTTTTTCTGGTTAGGCCTTGGGTTTGTCACAAGTGGTGATTTTGTTGGTGTCTGCTTCAACGAATCCACATTAGTGGCTGAAGCTACGGGACAGCGAGACGCACACGGGCAGACATCAACTCTTTCTACTCGTCACCATCTAAACATGGTACAAATATCAAACAATTGTCAACCCATAGTGGACACGCTAAAAGGTTCCATAACAGAAAATGGCGCCCAACGTGGGGCCCCTAGATGTAGAAACAACAACAACGTTTTCAATTAAACTCTTTTAGGGGTTCTACAAATTATTATTTTGTCCTGTAGGGAGTTTTTTTTGCAAGTTAAATATAAATAAGCGCAACATCGGTCTTTTACCATTGGTAATTGGAATTTAGTCTCAAGCGATAGGATATATTCACGTCGCACTAACCGTATCAATAGTATCGACCCTAGTTGCCAATAAAACTGATATATTTTGCGTAGTTTGAAAACTCATTTTGGATTTAATTTCAATAAGCTTGATGCATGTTTTAATTACCATTTGAGAATAGGATTTCGTTTTAATATGTTTAAATGTCCATATTTCCACCAAGCTTTTGTTGTTGCAAGTAGGAATACATGAAGATTTCATGTACCCACACGACGACAAGCTTATACTATGCAAAAGTTAAACATATGCCTTTTACCTTTTAAATAATAACACAAATATCAACAACTAAAGAGTAAGACCATAATTATATTTGAACTCTCTTTGAAAAAAAAAAAAATTTTTGTTGGTTACCTTTTTTTTAAAGATATTTTCCTTAAATACTTTTTCAAAACTTTTGGAAAAAAAAAAAATTTAAATTTATTTTTTTATAGATATTTTTTCTTAAATATCTTTTCAAAGTTTAAATACATATTTTTGAACCTTTGAGAAACATTTTTTTTACATTTGTTTTGATAGATATTATACCTAAAGATTTTTTTTTAAATTTAAATACACATACATATATACTTTTTTGAATTTCGATATGCCGTTGAGGCACAGTAATGAATATTTACCATTGGGTCAAAGTTCGAATAATTCTTGTACCATTTGCCGAGAGGTTTTTACTTTACACTCTGATGCTCTTCGTACTGCTTGCAACCACAAGTTTCATCGTACTTGCCTGATAAATTGGCTTAAAAGAAATCCCTCTTGTCCACAGTGTAGAGCACGGTGTAGCTCTAGAGATTTTAGACCCCGGCAGTATAATATCACCACCCGATCACAATCAGCGAACCCAGAAACCAGTATGGCCGATGATCTGGAAAGGTCATCTATCTCACAAGTAGGTGGATCGCGTGATTCCATCCAACCAGCGCAGCCTCTTCCAGCGGAAGAACAAGCAAGTAGGCGGCAACAAGGAGCTATAGATACTCCTGCCCAACAACAACAAGAAAACACTGGTCCAATTGCTACCAATAATACCTCCAATAATGATTCCCAAAACGACGATACTAGGATTCGTAGTATGGTCAATGCCGTTGTAGCTGCCCGACAAGCAACTTTGCTTGAGAACTTCGAGTCGAGATTTACGCAAATAGAGCAACGCTTAGATCAGTCCGTGAATAACCTCATTACTAGATTACAGAACGCAACGCTGCAACCTGTACAAAACAACCACCAAAATTTACCTCCTATAGTTGATTGGCCACAAGACCCACCTGATTTTGCGAATAGTCGTAACGCAACCCCTCAAGCACATATGCATGTGCATGCAAACACACACCAACACCCTTATAATGTAGGTTCCGCTCGCCTTAGCGACATCTCACACGTAACCAATTCGGGAAAAATTGCCAGTCTCATATCTAATTGGGATATCAAGTTTGATGGCTCCAACCGCTTGTCTGTAGAAAACTTCATCTACAGGGTTGAGTCGCAGGTAATAGACACCCTCGGGGGGAACTTTACACTTTTTTGCGAACATGTGCAAAGTGTTTTTACGAATGAAGCCAAAGATTGGTATTGGCGCTATAGGCGCTCAGTAGATCGAGTCGTTTGGCCCAATCTTTGCCAAGCTTTGCGAACTCATTTTGCTCAACATCGTACTGATACCGATATAAAAGAAGCCATACGAATGCGCAAGCAAGGTATGTCGGAAAGTTTCGATGAGTATCGAAATGCCGTTTTCAAAATAGCCGAAAATTTGAGTAATCCACTTCCGGAAACTGAACTTGTCGAAGTTCTACAAAGAGGCTTAAGACCGCGTTTGAGGCAGCAATTATTATATGTCTCAATTCCCTCTGTTGCTAGGTTGAGGGAGTTGTGTATTAAGCATGAAAGCTTGTTGCAAGAGATTGCCAGGCAGCCTGCTGCTACCAATACCAACCCCTTGCCAGCTTCATACCGCAACCCTGCTAATCGCCGACAAATTAATGAAATAAAGTTAGAAGAGGAAATTGAAAACGACATTGTAGAAGGTCCAATAGAAATTGACGAAGTTACACGTCGGATGAGCGACACCAAACTCATGTGTTGGAACTGTCGAAAGGAGGGACACCGTTATTTTGATTGTGTAGAAGAACGTACGATCTTCTGTTACGGTTGTGGCAGTGTTGGAATTTATAAACCAAATTGTACCAGGTGCGCTTCGGGAAACTTGAAAGCGAGCGAGGATTCGAAAGCTGTTCCTCGCAAAAAGAAACCAAATCTTTACCTACCAATACCAATTTTTTTAATCAATATAAACCAGAATTACGTCATTTAATACCTTATAATGAACGCTTAAAATTTTACCAAGAGAAAAGAAAAGAAATTTTTGATACACCTGAAAATATTAACAATATACCTAATAAATCGCGCTCTGCAAATCGCTCGAATGAGTTTTGGAAAAAAGTAAAATCTGGGCGAAAAAACCTTAATAACTTGATATGTTCATTAAACAAAAACTCCTCAGACTTAAGACCATATGCCGAAATAAACCTTCTAAATGACACGCATTTAGCTTTGCTAGATAGTGGAGCCCAAGTGTCGTGTATTGGCAATAACTTGGCAAAAAAGGTCTGTGCCGACAAAAACATTAATACCAAACATTATTCTTCTGTACAAACGGCTGATGGCAACCAACAAATTGTGTTTGGTACATATTTCTTTGACGTTACCTATAAAGGCAAAACTGAACGGTTACTTTTTTACATTGTGCCAAGTCTAAAACAAAATTTAATATTGGGTGTAGATTTCTGGTTAAAATTTAACATAGCACCACATTTAATTAGTCAAATTAACTGCGAAAGCGGCGAAACAAAAAATGATGTTAGTGGCGGCGAAAATAATATGCACACCTTGGCGTATGAGCAACAAAAGCGATTGCAAGTAGTTAAGGATTTATTCCCTTCATTTTCCAAAGAGGGCCTTGGTAAAACTAATTTGATAGAACATGTTATAGAATTGGAACCTAATGTCCGTCCGCTAAAACAGCGATATTTTCCTATCTCTCCTGCCGTCGAGAAGCTAGTTCACAGGGAGATAGATGAAATGCTGAAATTGGGAATAATTGAAGAATCACCCAACAGTCCGTGGTCGAGTCCGGTCGTCTTAGTCCGTAAAGGTGAAAAAGTCCGTCTGTGTTTGGATTCACGCAAGGTAAACACCGTAACTATCAAAGACGCTTACCCCTTACCCCACATAGATGGGATACTCAGTCGCTTACCAAAAGCCGAGTATATTTCTTCGCTCGATTTAAGGCGAGCATTTTGGCAAATTCCATTGTCAGAAAAATGTCGAGATTTAACCTGTTTCACGGTACCAAACCGTCCTTTATACAGATATCGCGTAATGCCCTTTGGCTTATGCAACGCTCCCCAGGCCTTATGCAGGCTCATGGATCGCGTGATTCCACCCAAACTAAGAGAAAGTGTGTTCGTCTACCTCGACGATTTACTGATTATATCCGAAACATTTGATGCTCATATGAAAACTTTGTCAGATGTTGCATATCATTTACGAAACGCAGGTTTAACGATTAACATCGAAAAAAGTAAGTTTTGTCTTCGCGAGGTAAAATACTTGGGGTACATCGTAGGAAATGGTACATTGCGAACGGATCCAGATAAGATCTCCGCGGTTACGCAATATCCGCAACCAACCACTATCAAACAGTTGCGTAGATTTCTGGGTATGGCTGGTTGGTACAGGCGATTCGTACCAAACTTTGCCACAGTTACCACTCCAATGACTAACTTGCTCAAGAAGTCAAAAAGTTTTAAATGGACTGAGGAAGCACAAAAGTCGTTTGACTTACTTAAAAATTTACTTTCATCAGCTCCAATATTGTCCAATGCCAATTACGATAAACCATTCCTCATACAATGCGATGCCAGCAAATTAGGTGTAGGAGCAGTTTTGGTACAACTTAATGAAGAAGGAGTAGAAGTGCCAGTTGCCTATTTTTCGCAAAAGTTGAATCGTGCTCAAAGTAATTATAGCGTGACTGAGCTTGAGTGTCTGGCAGCCCTCCTTAGTGTAAAGAAGTTCCGCGCGTATGTTGAAGGCCAGGACTTCACCATCATTACCGACCACGCTAGCTTGCAGTGGCTGATGAAACAAAAAGATTTAAGCGGCAGGTTAGCTCGTTGGTCGCTCAAGCTCCAGGGCTACCGTTTTAAAATCGAACATAGGCGTGGCTCGCAAAATGTTGTTCCAGATGCACTGTCGCGACAAAACTTTGACGAGTTGGGTGAAGTTTCACTTTTTCCACAAATTGATTTAGAATCCAATGCTTTCAACTCAGAAGAATATGAAAAGTTAAAGCAAACAATAAGTGTATCTCAAAGTAAATTACCAGACTTGCAGATAAAAGACAATAAAATATATAAACGAACAGAGCATGCGAATGGTATTGAAGACCAAGAAGTTTTGTGCTGGAAACTTTGGATTCCGAAATCCTTAACTCAAGAAACCATAGAAAGAGCCCATTGTCCCCCAAATAAGTGCCACGGAGGCATCGGTAAAACCTTAGAGCGTCTCCGCGCAAACTTTTATTGGCCTTCTATGATAAATGATGTCAAAACTTTTATTTCTAGATGCGATACTTGCCAGCAGAGTAAGTCGGCCAATGTAGTTCTTCGTCCACCGATGACAGCAAATCTCAATTCCGTCCGTCCGATCCAACGATTATACATTGATCTATTAGGTCCGTATCCTCGTTCCAAACAAGGCAATATAGGCATCCTTATAGTTTTAGATCACTTAACCAAATTCCCTTTCCTTAAACCTATAAAAAAATTCACGGCCACTCCTATATGCACATTTTTAGAAGAAAATATCTTTCCCCTATCGTATCTGATAACGGCAGCCAATTTAAATCAGCCCAATTTGAAAATTGCCTGTCTTTGAGAGGTATTAAACACTCATTTACCGCCCTATATAGCCCACAAGCTAACGCGAGCGAGAGGGTCAATCGCTCCGTTATTGCTGGTATCAGATCATACCTTAAAACTGATCAAACTAACTGGGATAAAAACATCCCATTTATAGCGGAAGCGCTTAGGTCATCGTACCATCAAACCATTGGCTGTACGCCGTATTACGCGATGTTTGGTCAACAGATGATAAGCCATGCTGATGACTACCAATTGCTGCGTACGCTCGAGTCTTTGGGAGGGGATTGTGTAATAGATCGTCTGGACAAGCTTCGACTCGTGCGTACTGAGCTGGTCAAAAACATTCAAACAGCGTTCGAACAATCTGCTAAACGCTACAATCTTCGTAGCAGAGCTAGGACTTTCAAGGTAGGGGACGAAGTATATCGTCGAAATTTTGCATTAAGCGACAAGGCAAAGAAGTTTAATTCGAAGCTAGCCCCAGTTTTTGTAAAGTCTTCGATTCTCGCCACAAAGGGTAGCAACATGTTCAAATTGCAAGATAGAGAAAATGGCAAGGTTGGCTGGTATCATATGAAAGATATTAAGGAAGCTAAGGGTTAAGAAAAAGTTGTGCCAAGAGCTTAATATAAAAACCCTATTATGAAATAGCCATACACAAACTTCGTTAAGTTCCACCTATATTTTCTTTTTCTATCGAAATCACGCCACTTTTTTTTCGAAGCTATAAAAGCGACGGATTTGGCTAGATCGCGCTTTTTTTTTTCCTGGATATCGTCTTCAAACGGATACGCTTGTAAGTTTCCTCCAGTTTCGGAATATATATTCGTGCGAAAAAAAAAAAAGTAAAGTTTACCTTTTTTCGAAAAGTATTGGGCAAATCAGTAGATTTTGCAACCAATTACGTGTTTTTTTTAATATTAAACGCGAACCTTCCGCCTAACTTAAATGTTCCTGCTCTGGGATACCTATATTGAACGGAGAACTACAACGCCGAGATGAAAGCCGAGAATCCGCCAGGCTCAACGAACTTGCAGTCCACCCAAGGATAATTGTGCCAATAAAATAATTAAAATTAGTTCCCTTCGCTAATTTGTACAATTTTTGTTAATTAAAGTTGAAATTTGTTTCATGAGTTTGTACATGTGCATGTATATTTTCCGGACAAGAGTGCAGTAAAGTAAAAAAATAAAGCGGCATATCGTAATACTCAAAGACAGTATAATATTTCCCATCCAATATCAGTTTTGTCGGGAGTTTTACTAAATATAGTCGCGCTACTCGTGTTGAAACCAAATCTTTATATTTCCATTATTCGGTTAACCCATAGTTGAAAACTTTACATTTAAAACAAATCTTAACCTAAAAATTTCAATATTGTGAAACGAAATATAAAAATTCTACATATAATATAGATAAATTCCTATTTTTTCAAAAAAAAAGAAAAAATAAATTTCATTAAAAATTGTATGTATAGGAGAAAAAAATGTAAAGAGAGAGAAAAAAATAAGTCAAAGAGATAGTGGAAAGAAAAATGTATAAAGGTTAAGTTAGTTTTTTTGATAAAGATATTTTTTTTTCAAAAATATAACAACCCTTTTTTAATAGTAATTAAAAGTTAAAATATGCTTTAGAAAAGCAAAATTAAATTAAAATACATATTTGCATTTTTCAAATTATTAAAGGAAACAATAATAAAATAAAATAATTTGGAATTGAAACATGAAGTGAGAAAATAAGTAAATTGTGAAATTTACCAATTTGTAAAGAGATTCCTACTATTAGCACGAGATGGAGGGAGATGAGTGATATTAGGAAAGTGAGTAGTGCGGAAAGAAGAAGAGAGGATTCCAATATCGTATTGGAAATTCTTAAAAGACAAAATATAATTTTCGCACAGAAAAATTAAACCATGGTCCAAAAGAAATTGAACTAAATAAGTGTACCTATGTGCAAAAAAAAAAAAAAATTACTTTTTCAGCTAAGCAGAAATATCGTCGGAGGCCTTCAACGAGTTCCTGCAGCAAAAGTTCATGTGAGTAATTAATTTATTATTTTTATGTACCTATATTTTTGGGTTTACTTATAATATTGTGATTCGTACTCTCGTTAATGATCATTAACTTCTCACTGTGTGATTGTGGAATCTAAGAGGGTTAACGAAACGCAATGGAATATGAATCACTATATTTTTAGTTCTTTTATTTACCCTTGAACATTATCGAATATAAGTATTCAAGTAAAATCATTTAATATTTTAGTTTTTCATTTTTCCCCACTTACATCAACCGGAAACTGGTTGTTTCCTTTCGTTTCCTAACCTCACTGATCTCGATAATTAAAATAGTAGGCTAGTAATTTGAACTTTGTTTCCATTCCAACTCGTTCCTATAAGTATACATACATATGGATACTCATATAGTAGGCTTTTTATTTAAAAAGTGTTCCAATTCCAAGTTGTTCCTTTAAGTGTTAGGACATATGTAAATTAAGTACCTTTTTACCTTTTAATACTAAAATAGTATGGATTCGATTTTTCCATTAAAGTTTCTTATTAGTTGAGTAATTTATTATTTAAATAAAATGAATTGTTAATTGATTGCCTAATATGGTCTGAAATTTAGTTGTTGTAATTTTATATTGGGACCCTTCGTTACCATCTGAAGAGTCATGGAGGGTGGGTAAAGAGCGGTGAGGAAATAGGAAGTACAACCGCCTAATTGGAAAAAGGTAGTATGTAGCTTTTGCTAAAATATGATTTTTTTTTTTGTGGTCATTGAAAGCGCTGTGGAAATAAATCCCCTGAAACCTTACGTGTGCGTATAAATGTTTTTCTGGTTAGGCCTTGGGTTTGTCACAAGTGGTGATTTTGTTGGTGTCTGCTTCAACGAATCCACATTAGTGGCTGAAGCTACGGGACAGCGAGACGCACACGGGCAGACATCAACTCTTTCTACTCGTCACCATCTAAACATGGTACAAATATCAAACAATTGTCAACCCATAGTGGACACGCTAAAAGGTTCCATAACAAGCAAAGGGTCCGAAGTCGAGAAGCCGTTTGAGAGGATTGCCATGGATGTAGCTGGTTCATTTCCTACTAGCAAACTCAGGAACAAGTACGTATTAGTTGTTATGGACTATTTCAGCAAATGACCAGAAGTTTACCCGATTCCAAATCAAGACGCAGAAACCATTGCAGAGGTGTTCACTAACAATTGGATAGCGAGGTTTGGTGTACCGATGGAGTTACATTCTGACCAAGGCAGGAATTTCGAATCAGTCGTATTCCAAGAAATGTGCAAGATATTGGGTATTCGGAAAAATCGAGCAACTGCATTGCATCCTCAGTCAGATGGCATGGTGGAACGAACCTTGGAAGAGCACATGAGGAAAGTAGTGGATAAGTTCCAGAAAGATTGGGATACGCACATCTCCTTGTTCCTGATGGCATAACGCTCGGCAATACATGAAACAACGGGTCAGACTCCGGCAAAAGTAATTTTTGGGAATGATCTGCGGTTGCCAGCTGACTTGAAGTTTGGGATAAATGCTGATGAAGGAATAAATGCCAGGAAATCCACTAGCATCTTGGAAGAAGAAATGAGAGAAATACACGACCTTGTAAGACAACGGACGAAGATCATGAGTGATAAGATGAAAGCCAGATACGACAAAGCCATCAACTCAACGAAAGAAAGGTTTGTCCCCAAAACTGCAATGTAACTGGGAAGGCCCATATAAAGTAATAAAGCGGATAAATGATGTTGTCTACCGCATACAATCTGTTGGAAGACCACGAAACAAAATGAAGGTGGTTCACCTGGAGAGGCTAGTAACGTTTGGATCGGGAAATGTGTCTGATCGGGACGATGGAGGGCAGTGTGGCGAATGTTCTCAAGAATCGCCCATCTCCCAACTCTAGCGTATTTCCATCACTAGCGTCACTACCACAACTACAGCTGTTTAGATACATGACGTGAGAGCGAGAGAGGGAGAGGCAGCTCGCATGTTTGCGAATGTGGCACAAAGAGGAGATGACGATAGATAAATGTTTCGAGAACACTGTAACAGGAATAAACCAGAAATGTGTAGACATTTCTAGGTTGTGAAGCTGCTGTCTGCTAGGGTATATAAACTGCGCAAAGACAACGCACATCAATCAGTTTATTTTCAAGTGTTGTTGTCGAACTCAAGGAAAATAATCGAGGATTCGTCACAATATTCTCGTTTTTTTCTTGAGGCATTTCTTGGCAGGTGGGTAGCCCGCTTATAGAGCATTCAGTTTTTGGGCGAATCCTTGGCAGACACTAATTTCTAAATCGTTTGTAGGTGATATATTAACGTTTGTTAGTAGTCTATCTTTCATTACATATGTAATATTATTTACAAAAAATAATAATAATGATCTCTTTGTCGCCTTAGGTTTCTGGCGCTGTTAGACGTTCAATCCATATTGATATGATCCATGAATCGCAATCCATACTGACGTGTAGGCTGAAAAATTCATGGATCGCGATCCGAATCGCAAAATATTTAGTCTACGCTTACACAGCCAGCGACTTTTTCATCCGACATCATCAGAGAAATTCGAGCGCGTTCTATTTTAACGGGCGGGCAAAGTTTGTTTACATTCAGTTGAATTCGGACAAAATCGGGTGAGCTCATTTAAAAGACTTGTGTGTGGATGTGTATTTGCTGCCGGACGGCAAAAAGCCGGTTGCAGCGTGCCATTTTTTCGCACGTTTTTAGGTACAGCCTAATAAAATTACAACAACCACATGAAAACTTGCAACTTTGATTGCAAATATCTCTTCAGAGAAGCAAAATTTTAAATATATCCCAACTAGCACCAAAGTAACAGAAACGAGGACGGCAACTTCAAGCGGGTGAATTTTACGAAACCATCACTAAATTTGTGACTTTTGGGTATAAATAACCTTGGTCTAATACTATTAGGTAGCTGCATGGTAACGACTACCACTTACGGTTACTTAAAAATGATATTTCTATTAAGTAGCATTAATAGTATTGAAGAAGTCGTTATAACCTATATGTCAACTCCGGAGGTTTTTTTTATTTAAAGAAGTTTTGGTAGTTTCTGCGACGTTATTGGGTTCCTTTTGGTGCACATGAAATGGTTAGTTGCATTTCTGAGTAGTAGGTTGGTTACTACGGAGTGGATACAACTTCTTAAATCTACCAGCAGTGTTGTTCACTATTTCGCAAAAATTACCCCTAAGGGTAAAAAATATTTCGCTGGTTAAACAAAAACTAAATAAAATTCTTGTATTACATACATACGTTTCCAATGCAAATAATTGTTACAAATTTTTCCTGAATCCAGTTCGTGATTACAAAATGACATTTAATTTAAAGAGAAGAGCTAAATTCTTGCTGGATATAAATTTCGGTCAGCAAAAATTTCCAAACAGGGAAATCCGCTGATTTTGACATATGATTGTGTTTTATGTCAACAAAACAAATCAGCTGATACTCAAGCATCTCACATTCTGCTAATTTAAAGGTGATGGCCCAATGCACGCTTGCTTTGCTGGCTTTGCCTCGAGAATTGTCAAAATTCTTTTGAACTCTACTGAAATGTATGAAAGTTGGCCCAGTGGCAGCCTTAAGCCTCAACTACATAAAGCTTTGTTAACCTCACCTGACATTTGCAACCTCAAAACATTGCGCTCAACTTCAGAGGTATGCTACAATGAACGCTTTGACGCCTCTCTTTTATACATTTGTTTTCGTTATTTATTTCTTTGCATTCAGAATGTTTTGGTAAATTTATTAATTTAATAAAGAAAAAATGAATTAATTACACAGGCCGACAAGAAATGTGACCATAAACCAGACCATACTTCCCTAAAGGTTTTCGATGCGCTGAATTCAAATCTGGACGCAGAATTGCTCTATCACGTCAGGATTTTGAGATATCCTAACCTAAAAGTGCAAAAACACCGTTTTTGCCTATTTTTGAGGTTATATATATAAGTTAAGCAGGTCCTTTGGTCCTTAATTATTTTCAAATGAAACACAACACTTTTTCATTGAAACACTTTATTTAGAGCACATACTTGCGTCTTCGAATAAAACTAAAAACTAACTGCTTGGCTTAATACTACTGCCTTAAATACTTTTCCTAACTCAAGGAAGCCTATGGGAAAGGGGTTGCGGTTGTCGGTGCATATTGTTCCTACCGCTAGCCTATGCCTGTGCCATATTGCTTAACAACAAACATATTTCATCTCACATACCTGCTACGTTTTGTTCCAATGCTTTGGTGATGGCTATGAGCTTAACTCCTGTGACATTCCATCACCAATCATTGGTTGGTATTACTATGCTGCTGTTGCTAAGTGGTGATCAACCCACGCTTAGACAAGCAAACAGGTTTGCGCTGTCGCTGTTGCTATGGGGGTGATAACAAAAGAGTGTGTCATGATATCTTGCCTGTTGCTAGATAGCAATCAAGCCACACTTAGCGCCTGTTACATTCCACGCGTGATAAGCGCAAACAGGTTTTTAGTTGGTGATGAGCTGTAGTGAAGATCAACAAGCGAAGCAAAGCAAAGCATAAAAAATATTTTGATGTTGCTAGGTTGTGACCAGGAGCTAAGTTTACTCCTGTTAGATTTAATTATATCCACATTCAAATTGTTGGTAAATATTGATAAGAACATGGCAAAGGTTTCTTGCGGCTATATTAAGGCACAGTGGGCCTAATGTGATAACTCCTCCCCCTCTTAAGTTCGGAACGTCCCTGATCCGACAGGCTTCTTTTAATTATATTAGTCAATTTTTTTCTAACCTATTAATTTCATATATAAATTTTATTTTTAAATTTCAATGTAGGTTTTTCACAAAATCTAGAAATTTGTAAAATGATATATTTTTTTAACAAACATTTTTTATTTGAAAATTATTATTATTTTTTTTACCTATAATATGTACGTCACTATGAGGATTGTATCTTCTTTCAAAATACGTATTTTAAACAAAATTTTAATTCATTAATTTTTTTAAAATAATGATTTTTCAAAGAAATTTCACAATTTTTATCTTAGAAAATTATTTACTTTCATTTTAAATTTATAAAAATATAGGGCATTTCTTTTCAGATCTATTATATTTCCATAGTTCTTAAACTGTTTTTAGTTCATCAAAGCTAGTGTATCGTATTTTAAAAAAATTATATAAATTTCTTAGTAAAATATTATTTAGATTTTGGGATTACAAATATTGTATGTTTTTGTACTGAAAAGGATATAACATTATTTCCTACAAAAAAAATTTAAATTCTTTTGAAAAAAAAGTTTAGTACATTAAGCATTACATTAGAAAAGACAAAAATTTATTAATTATCGTATTTAAAAAAATTTTATATAAATGTTTTAGCGAAATATTATTTAGATTTTGAGATTACAAATATTTGTGTTTTTGTACAGAATAGGATATAACATTATTTCTTACAAAAAAAAATTTGAATTCTTCTGAGAAAAAAAAAATGTCGTACATTAAGCATTACATTTGAATTTAAACATGTCAAAATAATTTATTTAATAATAATTTTCTTCTTCTTTGTAATTTTGTATTTGTGTTTAACATGGCACTGGTATTTATCATTTGTTTAGTACTTATATTTATTTTAAAAAGGTTAAAGTCGTTGGTAGAAGTAGTTCTAAAGCTTTTAGAGAGAAAAATTAATAATTGATTTTTCTTGAAAATTTTTTCATTTATTTATTTCTACCGTTAGATTAACCAAGTCACCTCTTAGCGTATATTGTCTTTATGGACTTGTTTCCCATTTATTAGCACGGTTGTCCCTAAGTCCTTTTCTGCTACGTTTTCAACGTATACTTTATTTAATTTATTTCCTAAGCGTTTATTTCGTCGAACATATACCGTTTCTCCTATCTTAAATGTTCTTTGCTTGGTTTTACATTTTTTTAGAATATTTTCTTGTGCAGAAAGTAGTGTTTCCTTAATTGCCTTAAGATGATCTTTTGGAAAATTATTCAGTATATCCATTGGTTTTGCATTCACCGTCGAATGTATTGAGTTATTATATTTATGTGTCGCGAGTAAGATTAATTCTTTGATATCAGTTAAGTTTTGTTCTGCTTTTAAGCATCGTGCGATTTCAGTCAACGTTGAATGCACTCTCTCTATTTGGCCATTACTGTTACTATGTAACGCTGGTATGAAAAATTGGTCTATTTGGAAATGGTTTTTTAGTAAACTAGATATCGTATTCGATTGGAAGGATTTTTCATTATCGGAAATAATGGTCTTAGTTTTTCTGAATTTATTAAGTACTATTAGTAGGGCAATTTTGACGTCAATTGTTGATCTTGATTCGATCGGGATTGTCATTGTGAACTTAGAAAACTTATCAATGCAAGTGAAGAAATGAAATTTATCTACAGAAAATATATCAATGCGAAGGATTTGCCCTGGATATTCGGGTATTGGTGTTTTGCCGATTTCTGTTTTTAAAGGGTGCCTATTGTACTTATTTTCTAAGCATGCTTTACAATTTTTGGTTATTGTTGTTAAAGTCTGCTTTATTTGTGGGAAAAAATATTCTGAAATCAGTTGTTTGTAATTTTCCTGAACTGATCGGTGTGCCCTATTGTGTTCCATAGTAACAACCTCGATTTGGTCCTCTTTTCTGATCAAATCGATTACGAGTTTTTCGGTGTGTACAAATTTCACACCCGGAAAGTTTGACAAAAGTAAACATTGTACCATGGCTAAAGTTTGAAGATCGCAACAGATTCCGTTAACTACATTTGGATTTATCTTCTCTCGGACGGTTTGCAAGAGATATTCAGCACTTTTAAAATTTATAGTATGCCTTATCAGTTTCTGAAATAAAATTTTGGTAGATTTACTATTTACCTCGGATGGTAAAAGGACTAGTTGCGCCTTAAATTGATTGACAGGATTCTTTATTGTTTTTATTACGCCTGAAAGAGAAATCTCGCTGTGAGCAGTTGACAATGAGTCGTCAAGGTTATGGGTGTATTGGCGCGAAAGGGCGTCGGCCACGTTATTTTCTTTCCCCGGTTTGTAAAAATATTTCGGTGCGAATGAGTTAATAAATGTTGTCCACCTTTTAATTTTCGAATTCGGATTTCTATCGGATATGGCAAACGTCAATGGTTGATGGTCGGTGAAAATGTGGATATTTTTGATACCGTACAAATAATGCCTCAATTTTTGGAAGGCCCAAACTATTGCCAGAAGTTCCCGTTCATTTGTGGCATAGTTTTCTTCTGTTTTTGATAATGTACGTGATATCATTGTAATGGGTTTTCCATTTTGTGAAAGAACAGCACCTAAGGCGACGGACGAAGCATCCGTGGTTATCTCAAATGGTATTGAGTAATCTGGATGTTGCAGGAGAATATCTTCCGATGCTAAAATACTTTTAAGCTTATTAAAGGCTCTGATTGCTTCGTCGTCAAGTGAAATATTTATTTTTTTAGAATTTCTACTATTGGCATGTCCATTTTCTCCTCTCAAATATTTTGTAAGGGGCTTAGATATATGGGCATAATCTCTTATGAATCTACGGTAGTATCCGGAAAGTCCTAAAAAAGAACGCAGTGACCTCAGTGATTTCGGTTCTTGATAATTAAGGATTGCTTCAACTTTGTCAGGGCATATTCTTATTCCCTTATATGAAACGGTGAAGCCTAAAAATTCGACTTCTTCTTTGAAAAATTTGGACTTTTCCAGGGATACTCGCATTCCTGCACGCTAAATTTTTTTTAATATGGAATCTACATGTTTGTAGTGGGAGTTTTCATCAGGTGAAAAAATTATGATATCGTCAACATATACATGACATATTTTTCCAATATCCTCTCGTAGGATGTCGTCTATGGCTCTCTGGAATATGCTTGGTGCATTTTTCAGGCCAAATGGCAGACGGCAAAACTCATACTTGCCGTTATTTACACTGAATGCAGTCTTACATCGATCTTTTTCTAGGAGGCGGATTTGATGAAAACCCGACTTTAGATCTAGTGTTGTAAACAATTTAGATTTTCCTAGGTTCGAAAGAATTACCGTAGTGTCCGGAATAGGGTATTTATCGGACGTGGTTTGCTCATTGAGCTTTCGAAAATCAATAACCATTCTCATTTTCTGGTTACCTTCATCGTCAAAACCTTTTTTTGATACGACGTGTACCGGTGAATTATAAGGTGAATACGATTTTCTTATAATCCCATCTTTTAGTAAAGCTTCTATTTCTTTGTTGATAAACTTTGCTGCAGAAATTGGATACGGGTAACTTTTTGAGTAAATGGGCTTTTCCGTTTTTATATCTATTGTGGCAACTACATTTGTATTGTATAGAAGCGCTCTATTCGGGTTGGAAAATGCATTTTTGTTTCTTTCTATAAGCGAATCAATGCTATTAGGTAACTCTAGTTTATTTGTCGTAGACATATTTACCTGTTGGCAATGGAAAAAGTTGAGTTTCTCTTTTCCAGTTTTATGGAAAATGAGACCAACTTTTGTATCAATCTTTGCTGCGATACCTTTCAATAAATCATATCCTATGATTCCATCAAAGGTATCTAGTTTTGGTAAAAGGTAAAATGTAGCAATTTCACCTAATAGTTATATTTATTCTGCATTTTTCCGAGATTTTGTTTACTCCATTTATGGATCTTAATTGGAAGGGGCTATCTATAGGGGTAATTCCCTTTAAAAACGAATGGCTTTTTATGTAATTTTTGGCTGTACCTGTATCTATAAGTAAGTTAAGCACTTGCCCACTCGGAAGAGTTCGCCTAATAAAGGGCAAGTGGGACATTAGCCTAAAAAATTAATTTCGTCGAGTGAATTATCCTCGCAATCATAGTCCTCAAGCTCGGAGTGATATGGTTCGTCATTCGTAGCGTTGACCCGTTGTACCTTATTCACTGGTGCTTGCGTGGACGTATTGGTACCTTGTCTTTTAAGGGCACTGTATTGTCGCTGCTGCTGAGCAGATCTATATTCTTGCTGCTGTGCTTGTCGCTGAAAGGAATTTGAAGGGTTGAAACTATTTGCCTGTTGAAGTCTTTGCTGTTGAGGCCCACGACTTGATTGGCCAGATGTATTCTTTTGGAAAGCAGAGGTTCGTCTGAAGCAAGAGCTTCCAGGGTCTAGATCCATTGGAGTGGGACTTTGGTTCCGGAAACTGTTCGGCCTAGAACTCGCATTTTTAAACTGCGAAAGGGGCTCCGATTGGTGTTTTTGTGGCGATCTACCCGTGGCATAAGTCTGCGAAAACTCATACCTTTGTCGGTTATGTTGCAGCTCTTGTGCCACTGCGAGTGGCAAAAAGTGTGTCACATAATGGGCGTCTTAAGCCAGAAATAAATACCCTCAATGCATTTTCCCTGGCCTTTTCTGTAAACGCACTAGTGAGTTCCTCATTGTTACTATGGGTCATTATGATTTTGTTTACTATTAAGGTAAGCTGCTTATCAACCGCATCGTAATACTCGTTAATGGACATTTGACCCTGTCTCAAAGTATTGAGCTGGCTTTCTAAAATATGTAGGGGCCTTTTATCCGCGTATAGCTGATCTAGCCTAGCAATTATAGCTTTGAAAAGGGGTATTAAAAGCGCTTAGATTTTCATTTGCTGAAGACGTTATTTTATTTCTTAAAATCCCCATCGCGATATAATATGGCTCAGAGCCTTCAGTATAATAACTCAATGCAAACTTAGCTGCCTCCTCCAAGCCGGATATTCTGACATTTTCCTTTAAATTCTTGAAGTGACTTGATTAAGTTAAGATCAGTGTGAGTACTTTGTACTCCATCGACAATTGTTACGAGCCTATGGGTTTCTATTTTTTGGGGAAGAACGCTTTGAATTGCCTGGGTTAACTCAGCAATTCGTCTCTCAAAAGTTTCTTTAACTACTCCTACCGCGGAGTCTACTATATATTTTACAGTTCCCTCATCCATTTTTAATAAATTTAGTTTTAGTTAATACGATTTTTTAAATTGAAACAAAAGGTGAGAAAAAATCTCAGTTTAATACCTAAAGCCTAAACTCCTAAGTGATATTACAAATTTCGATAACTTACTCTAACTTGTATTGTGGTGTCCTTCTCCTGGATGGCTGGATGTCAAAGCTGCTGTGCAAGATTCCACCTACGAATGATCCTTGGCGAGTGATGATTTTAGAATTTTCGCAAAAACGAAATTCTTATTTTTCTAATACGCAATTAAGTATTATTTTTATTGCTAAGAAAATCATTTTAATCATGACTAAATTTTTTCTTTTCCTTTCTGATTGAAAAGTTACTTCGTTTTCAGTACTTTGAAAAGTTTATAAATTTATGTTACTTTAAGCCGGATGCTTTTTTGGTTTGAACAATATTTTTAAATTTTCTGCGCATTTGTCACAAAAGTTTTTCCTTTAATTTTAACGATTTTCAATGCAGCGAAAATTTTTAACTTTATTTTCACAAATAATGATGACTTTTTTTCTTAAAAACGTTTTTTACAATGTCACTTGATTTGTCTCCTTTTTACAAGGATTTTTTAATAAATATGCACTTAGCACTGTTCTATTCGTATCCTTATTGAGAGGATATGTTAAAGCACTATACGATCCTTTTTACATGGATGTATCAAAAGTAGTTTTATGTAAACGGTCAACTTAATCCTTTTTATTTATTGCAAGGATATTTAAACCACTAAACGATCTATATCCTTCTTACCAGGATGTACTAAAATTCGGTTATTTTTTTTTTTAATTTCACCTCACGTCACTTCGATCCTTTTCATAAGGATTTTTCTTCACCGCACTATCCGTTTACAAGGATCTGTTTATTTTTATCCTTTTACAAGGATACAATAGTCCGTGACCACTAGTTGGGCGCCAGTTAAGCAGGTCCTTTGGTCCTTAATTATTTTCAAATGAAACACAACACTTTTTCATTGAAACACTTTATTTAGAGCACCTACTTGCGTCTTCGAATAAAACTAAAAACTAACTGCTTGGCTTAATACAACTGCCTTAAATACTTTTCCTAACTCAAGGAAGCCTATGGGAAAGGGGTTGCGGTTGTCGGTGCATATTGTTCTTACCGCTAGCCTATGCCTGTGCCATATTTCTTAACAACAAACATATTTCATCTCACATACCTGCTACGTTTTGTTCCAATGCTTTGGTGATGGCTATGAGCTTAACTCCTGTGACATTCCATCACCAATCATTGGTTGGTATTACTATGCTGCTGTTGCTAAGTGGTGATCAACCCACGCTTAGACAAGCAAACAGGTTTGCGCTGTCGCTGTTGCTATGGGGGTGGTGATAACAAAAGAGTGTTGTTGCTAGATAGCAATCAAGCCACACTTAGCGCCTGTTACATTCCACGCGTGATAAGCGCAAACAGGTTTTTAGTTGGTGATGAGCTGTAGTGAAGATCAACAAGCGAAGCAAAGCAAAGCATAAAAAATATTTTGATGTTGCTAGGTTGTGACCAGGAGCTAAGTTTACTCCTGTTAGATTTAATTATATCCACATTCAAATTGTTGGTAAATATTGATAAGAACATGGCAAAGGTTTCTTGCGGCTATATTAAGGCACAGTGGGCCCAAATGATACTTGGCACAGTGGGCCTAATGTGATAACTCCTCCCCCTCTTAAGTTCGGAACGTCCCTGATCCGACAGGCTTCTTTTAATTATATTAGTCAATTTTTTTCTAGCCTATTAATTTCATATATAAACTTTATTTTTAAATTTCAATGTAGGTTTTTCACAAAATCTAGAAATTTGTAAAATGATATATTTTTTAACAAACATTTTTTATTTGAAAATTATTATTATTTTTTTTACCTATAATATGTACGTCACTATGAGGATTGTATCTTCTTTCAAAATACGTATTTTAAACAAAATTTTAATTCATTAATTTTTTTAAAATAATGATTTTTCAAAGAAATTTCACAATTTTTATCTTACAAAATTATTTACTTTCATTTCAAATTTATAAAAATATAGGGCATTTCTTTTCAGATCTATTATATTTCCATAGTTCTTAAACTGTTTTTAGTTCATCAAAGCTAGTGTATCGTATTTTAAAAAAATTATATAAATTTCTTAGTAAAATATTATTTAGATTTTGGGATTACAAATATTGTATGTTTTTGTACTGAAAAGGATATAACATTATTTCCTACAAAAAAAATTTAAATTCTTTTGAAAAAAAAAGTTTAGTACATTAAGCATTACATTAGACAAGACAAAAATTTATTAATTATCGTATTTAAAAAAATGTTATATAAATGTTTTAGCGAAATATTATTTAGATTTTGAGATTACAAATATTTGTGTTTTTGTACAGAATAGGATATAACATTATTTCTTACAAAAAAAAATTTGAATTCTTCTGAGAAAAAAAAAATGTCGTACATTAAGCATTACATTTGAATTTAAACATGTCAAAATAATTTATTTAATAATAATTTTCTTCTTCTTTGTAATTTTGTATTTGTGTTTAACATGGCACTGGTATTTATCATTTGTTTAGTACTTATATTTATTTTAAAAAGGTTAAAGTCGTTGGTAGAAGTAGTTCTAAAGCTTTTAGAGAGAAAAATTAATAATTGATTTTTCTTGAAAATTTTTTCATTTATTTATTGCTACCGTTAGATTAACCAAGTCACCTCTTAGCGTATATTGTCTTTATGGACTTGTTTGCCATTTATTAGCACGGTTGTCCCTAAGTCCTTTTCTACTACGTTTTCAACGTATACTTTATTTAATTTATTTCCTAAGCGTTTATTTCGTCGAACATATACCGTTTCTCCTATCTTAAATGTTCTTTGCTTGGTTTTACATTTTTTTAGAATATTTTCTTGTGCAGAAAGTAGTGTTTCCTTAATTGCCTTAAGATGATCTTTTGGAAAATTATTCAGTATATCCATTGGTTTTGCATTCACCGTCGAATGTATTGAGTTATTATATTTATGTGTCGCGAGTAAGATTAATTCTTTGATATCAGTTAAGTTTTGTAACGCTGGTATGAAAAATTGGTCTATTTGGAAATGGTTTTTTAGTAAACTAGATATCGTATTCGATTGGAAGGATTTTTCATTATCGGAAATAATGGTCTTAGTTTTTCTGAATTTATTAAGTACTATTAGTAGGGCAATTTGCTGCAGGAGTTGCAAAGATGATGAGGAGGAGGAAACAGTGGATCACCTCATCTGCAACTGTCCGGCTTTAAGCGGGGCGAGAATGCGCTTTTTGGGAGTTCCGTTCCTGGATAGCCTAAGCCAGATCGCGGAACTGGACATAAAGGACTTGATGGGCTTCATAAAGTCATCTAAGTGGTTCGAGGAGGAGTAACGGTGTCGGTTTAGGAGTGTCAGTCCCGGGATTCTGCTATGTGGAAAATCCCAACAACTCAGGGATTTTCCATATGGCTGGGTCCCGGGACTGACTTTCCTTGAGTTGGTGGTATCACAACGGGCCTTTCAAAACTGGCCTAAGTGTGCCTCTGCGGCAGCCACTTGAACCTAACCTAACCTAGGGCAATTTTGACGTCAATTGTTGATCTTGATTCGATCGGGATTGTCATTGTGAACTTAGAAAACTTATCAATGCAAGTGAAGAAATGAAATTTATCTACAGAAAATATATCAATGCGAAGGATTTGCCCTGGATATTCGGGTATTGGTGTTTTGCCGATTTCTGGGTGCCTATTGTACTTATTTTCTAAGCATGCTTTACAATTTTTGGTTATTGTTGTTAAAGTCTGCTTTATTTGTGGGAAAAAATATTCTGAAATCAGTTGTTTGTAATTTTCCTGAACTGATCGGTGTGCCCTATTGTGTTCCATAGTAACAACCTCGATTTGGTCCTCTTTTCTGATCAAATCGATTACGAGTTTTTCGGTGTGTACAAATTTCACACCCGGAAAGTTTGACAAAAGTAAACATTGTACCATGGCTAAAGTTTGAAGATCGCAACAGATTCCGTTAACTACATTTGGATTTATCTTCTCTCGGACGGTTTGCAAGAGATATTCAGCACTTTTAAAATTTATAGTATGCCTTATCAGTTTCTGAAATAAAATTTTGGTAGATTTACTATTTACCTCGGATGGTAAAAGGACTAGTTGCGCCTTAAATTGATTGACAGGATTCTTTATTGTTTTTATTACGCCTGAAAGAGAAATCTCGCTGTGAGCAGTTGACAATGAGTCGTCAAGGTTATGGGTGTATTGGCGCGAAAGGGCGTCGGCCACGTTATTTTCTTTCCCCGGTTTGTAAAAATATTTCGGTGCGAATGAGTTAATAAATGTTGTCCACCTTTTAATTTTCGAATTCGGATTTCTATCGGATATGGCAAACGTCAATGGTTGATGGTCGGTGAAAATGTGGATATTTTTGATACCGTACAAATAATGCCTCAATTTTTGGAAGGCCCAAACTATTGCCAGAAGTTCCTGTTCATTTGTGGCATAGTTTTCTTCTGTTTTTGATAATGTACGTGATATCATTGTAATGGGTTTTCCATTTTGTGAAAGAACAGCACCTAAGGCGACGGACGAAGCATCCGTGGTTATCTCAAATGGTATTGAGTAATCTGGATGTTGCAGGAGAACATCTTCCGATGCTAAAATACTTTTAAGCTTATTAAAGGCTCTGATTGCTTCGTCGTCAAGTGAAATATTTATTTTTTTAGAATTTCTACTATTGGCATGTCCATTTTCTCCTCTCAAATATTTTGTAAGGGGCTTAGATATATGGGCATAATCTCTTATGAATCTACGGTAGTATCTGGAAAGTCCTAAAAAAGAACGCAGTGACCTCAGTGATTTCGGTTCTTGATAATTAAGGATTGCTTCAACTTTGTCAGGGCATGTTCTTATTCCCTTATATGAAACGGTGAAGCCTAAAAATTCGACTTCTTCTTTGAAAAATTTGGACTTTTCCAGGGATACTCGCATTCCTGCACGCTCAATTTTTTTTAATATGGAATCTACATGTTTGTACCCAGCAAACCACCCAGCAAACCAGCTTCGGAGCGCTCTTAAATCTGAGCTCTAATATGAGCTTTTTTACGAGTTTTTCTGAGTATGCGCATAAATATGATCGTTATATGAGTTTTTCTAAGTGTGCTGTGTATTTTTCATTATTTAGATTGAAGTACGTTAGAATTTTCCTTCTATTTGAAAAAAATTTTTTTACGAAAATGAAATAATATTGAATATTACATATTATGCATGAAAATGTATGTTTATCGGTTTGTTTTTCCGTTTTTAAAAAGGGAAATAGAAGCAAAGGGATAGGAAAAGGGAATAAACATGGGAAAGCACGAGGAGAAGAAAGAGGAATGTTAAATTAAAAGGAAAGGAATATGAATAAAAATTAAAAAGAAAAAGAAGCTCTTTATCCGTACAAAAAATCATGCAGAAAAGACTCTTTTATGCACTCATTTAAGAGCTCAAAAAATCATTAAAAAAGGAATGTTTTATGCGTAAGGCTGAGAGCTCTTATATGAGTGACCAGTTTCATAGGAAAAGCCACTCAAATACGAGTATTTTATGAGTGTTTCTGATCATTTTATGAATTCATTATGTGTGTGAGCGCTCTGAGAAAAGAGTCCTATATGCGCTCATTTAGAGCTCTTATGGTTTGCTGGGCAGCTTCGGAGCGCTCTTAAATCTGAGCTCTAATATGAGCTTTTTTACGAGTTTTTCTGAGTATGCGCATAAATATGATCGTTATATGAGTTTTTCTAAGTGTGCTGTGTATTTTTCGTTATTTAGATTGAAGTACGTTAGAATTTTCCTTCTATTTGAAAAAAATTTTTTTACGAAAATGAAATAATATTGAATATTACATATTATGCATGAAAATGTATGTTTATCGGTTTGTTTTTCCGTTTTTAAAAAGGGAAATAGAAGCAAAGGGATAGGAAAAGGGAATAAACATGGGAAAGCACGAGGAGAAGAAAGAGGAATGTTAAATCAAAAGGAAAAGAATATGAATAAAAATTAAAAAGAAAAAGAAGCTCTTTATCCGTACAAAAAATCATGCAGAAAAGACTCTTTTATGCACTCATTTAAGAGCTCAAAAAATCATTAAAAAAGGAATGTTTTATGCGTAAGGCTGAGAGCTCTTATATGAGTGACCAGTTTCATAGGAAAAGCCACTCAAATACGAGTATTTTATGAGTGTTTCTGATCATTTTATGAATTCATTATGTGTGTGAGCGCTCTGAGAAAAGAGTCCTATATGCGCTCATTTAGAGCTCTTATGGTTTGCTGGGTAGTGGGAGTTTTCATCAGGTGAAAAAATTATGATATCGTCAACATATACATGACATATTTTTCCAATATCCTCTCGTAGGATGTCGTCTATGGCTATCTGGAATATGCTTGGTGCATTTTTCAGGCCAAATGGCACACGGCAAAACTCATACTTGCCGTTATTTACACTGAATGCAGTCTTACATCGATCTTTTTCTAGGAGGCGGATTTGATGAAAACCCGACTTTAGATCTAGTGTTGTAAACAATTTAGATTTTCCTAGGTTCGAAAGAATTACCGTAGTGTCCGGAATAGGGTATTTATCGGACGTGGTTTGCTCATTGGGCTTTCGAAAATCAATAACCATTCTCATTTTCTGGTTACCTTCATCGTCAAAACCTTTTTTTGATACGACGTGTACCGGTGAATTATAAGGTGAATACGATTTTCTTATAATCCCATCTTTTAGTAAAGCTTCTATTTCTTTGTTGATAAACTTTGCTGCAGAAATTGGATACGGGTAACTTTTTGAGTAAATGGGCTTTTCCGTTTTTATATCTATTGTGGCAACTACATTTGTATTGTATAGGAGCGCTCTATTCGGGTTGGAAAATGCATTTTTGTTTCTTTCTATAAGCGAATCAATGCTATTAGGTAACTCTAGTTTATTTGTCGTAGACATATTTACCTGTTGGCAATGGAAAAAGTTGAGTTTCTCTTTTCCAGTTTTATGGAAAATGAGACCAACTTTTGTATCAATCTTTGCTGCGATACCTTTTAATAAATCATATCCTATGATTCCATCAAAGGTATCTAGTTTTGGTAAAAGGTAAAATGTAGCAATTTCACCTAATATATTTATTCTGCATTTTTCCGAGATTTTGTTTACTCCATTTATGGATCTTAATTGGAAGGGGCTATCTATAGGGGTAATTCCCTTTAAAAACGAATGGCTTTTTATGTAATTTTTGGCTGTACCTATAAGTAAGTTAAGCACTTGCCCACTCGGAAGAGTTCGCGTAATAAAGGGCAAGTGGGACATTAGCCTAAAAAATTAATTTCGTCGAGTGAATTATCCTCGCAATCATAGTCCTCAAGCTCGGAGTGATATGGTTCGTCATTCGTAGCGTTGACCCGTTGTACCTTATTCACTGGTGCTTGCGCGGACGTATTGGTACCTTGTCTTTTAGGGGCACTGTATTGTCGCTGCTGCTGAGCAGATCTATATTCTTGCTGCTGTGCTTGTCGCTGAAAGGAATTTGAAGGGTTGAAACTATTTGCCTGTTGAAGTCTTTGCTGTTGAGGCCCACGACTTGATTGGCCAGATGTATTCTTTTGGAAAGCAGAGGTTCGTCTGAAGCAAGAGCTTCCAGGGTCTACATCCATTGGAGTGGGACTTTGGTTCCGGAAACTGTTCGGCCTAGAACTCGCATTTTTAAACTGCGAAAGGGGCTCCGATTGGTGTTTTTGTGGCGATCTACCCGTGGCATAAGTCTGCGCAAACTCATACCTTTGTCGGTTATGTTGCAGCTCTTGTGCCACTGCGAGTGCGCTGGGCAAGTCTGGTGGACTAGCTGCAAAAAGTGTGTCACATAATGGGCGTCTTAAGCCAGAAATAAATACCCTCAATGCATTTTCCCTGGCCTTTTCTGTAAACGCACTAGTGAGTTCCTCATTGTTACTATGGGTCATTATGATTTTGTTTACTATTAAGGTAAGCTGCTTATCAACCGCATCGTAATACTCGTTAATGGACATTTGACCCTGTCTCAAAGTATTGAGCTGGCTTTCTAAAATATGTAGGGGCCTTTTATCCGCGTATAGCTGATCTAGCCTAGCAATTATAGCTTTGAAAATCAAAGGGGTATTAAAAGCGCTTAGATTTTCATTTGCTGAAGACGTTATTTTATTTCTTAAAATCCCCATCGCGATATAATATGGCTCAGAGCCTTCAGTATAATAACTCAATGCAAACTTAGCTGCCTCTCTCCAAGCCGGATATTCTGACATTTTTCCTTTAAATTCTTGAAGTGACTTGATTAAGTTAAGATCAGTGTGAGTACTTTGTACTCCATCGACAATTGTTACGAGCCTATGGGTTTCTATTTTTTGGGGAAGAACGCTTTGAATTGCCTGGGTTAACTCAGCAATTCGTCTCTCAAAAGTTTCTTTAACTACTTCTACCGCGGAGTCTACTATATATTTTACAGTTCCCTCATCCATTTTTAATAAATTTAGTTTTAGTTAATACGATTTTTTAAATTGAAACAAAAGGTGAGAAAAAATCTCAGTTTAATACCTAAAGCCTAAACTCCTAAGTGATATTACAAATTTCGATAACTTACTCTAACTTGTATTGTGGTGTCCTTCTCCTGGATGGCTGGATGTCAAAGCTGCTGTGCAAGATTCCACCTACGAATGATCCTTGGCGAGTGATGATTTTAGAATTTTCGCAAAAACGAAATTCTTATTTTTCTAATACGCAATTAAGTATTATTTTTATTGCTAAGAAAATCATTTTAATCATGACTAAATTTTTTCTTTTCCTTTCTGATTGAAAAGTTACTTCGTTTTCAGTACTTTGAAAAGTTTATAAATTTATGTTACTTTAAGCCGGATGCTTTTTTGGTTTGAACAATATTTTTAAATTTTCTGCGCATTTGTCACAAAAGTTTTTCCTTTAATTTTAACGATTTTCAATGCAGCGAAAATGTTTAACTTTATTTTCACAAATAATGATGACTTTTTTCTTAAAAACGTTTTTTACAATGTCACTTGATTTGTCTCCTTTTTACAAGGATTTTTTAATAAATATGCACTTAGCACTGTTCTATTCGTATCCTTATTACGAGGATATGTTATTTTTATGTAAACGGTCAACTTAATCCTTTTTATTTATTGCAAGGATATTTAAACCACTAAACGATCTATATCCTTCTTACCAGGATGTACTAAAATTCGTTTATTTTTTTTTTTTAATTTCACGTCACGTCACTTCGATCCTTTTCATAAGGATTTTTCTTCACCGCACTATCCGTTTACAAGGGTCTGTTTATTTTTATCCTTTTACAAGGATTTTTTTATTTTTATCCTTTTACAAGGATACAATAGTCCGTGACCATTAGTTGGGCGCCAGTTAAGCAGGTCCTTTGGTCCTTAATTATTTTCAAATGAAACACAACACTTTTTCATTGAAACACTTTATTTAGAGCACCTACTTGCGTCTTCGAATAAAACTAAAAACTAACTGCTTGGCTTAATACTACTGCCTTAAATACTTTTCCTAACTCAAGGAAGCCTATGGGAAAGGGGTTGCGGTTGTCGGTGCATATTGTTCTTACTGCTAGCCTATGCCTGTGCCATATTGCTTAACAACAAACATATTTCATCTCACATACCTGCTACGTTTTGTTCCAATGCTTTGGTGATGGCTATGAGCTTAACTCCTGTGACATTCCATCACCAATCATTGGTTGGTATTACTATGCTGCTGTTGCTAAGTGGTGATCAACCCACGCTTAGACAAGCAAACAGGTTTGCGCTGTCGCTGTTGCTATGGGGGTGGTGATAACAAAAGAGTGTTGTTGCTAGATAGCAATCAAGCCACACTTAGCGCCTGTTACATTCCACGCGTGATAAGCGCAAACAGGTTTTTAGTTGGTGATGAGCTGTAGTGAAGATCAACAAGCGAAGCAAAGCAAAGCATAAAAAATATTTTGATGTTGCTAGGTTGTGACCAGGAGCTAAGTTTACTCCTGTTAGATTTAATTATATCCACATTCAAATTGTTGGTAAATATTGATAAGAACATGGCAAAGGTTTCTTGCGGCTATATTAAGGCACAGTGGGCCCAAATGATACTTGGCACAGTGGGCCTAATGTGATAACTTATACAACAGATTTTTTTTTTTTAAGTAAACATTGCATCTTAAATAAGAAGTCTTCTTCTTACGAATGGCGTTGAGTTTGCTCAAATATCTTTTTTTCGCTAAGATAGAGCAATTTAAAGTTTATAAATTTGCTAATTTTCCTATAGCTGAAAAACCACTGAATTAACGTAGGTATGATGCAGTTGAACACATACCTCTTACGATAAGTCTACAAATTTCAAGCTTACACATCTTAAGTCTGAATAACTCGATCCCACAAACCCCAAGCTCACAGACGCCATAGGTTAGGATATCTCAAAATCCTGAGTATGGTCTGGTTTATGGTCAAAAATTTTGGTCTCATTTTGTCGGCCTGTGTTATTATTTCCACCAAGTTTTAATTCTTAAATTAAAGCAAAATCATCAACATCTGATTGTCAAAGCAAGCAAAATTTGAGAGTTTGCCAAATTTCAACCTTGCTTAAACTTTGAGGTTTCCCATTTGCCTTGTTTCGTTGAAACGCGTATATTGAACTTATCTGTCAAAGCCAAAGTCCGAGGTAAAGTTGAAATAAAGTTTTATGTAATCGACCCTTTACTTTGCTTGCTTGATACGCTTCAAAGCGTCGAATAGCCCAAATCTCTATTGGACAGCGCTTTACACGCCTCGCTGTTTGTCTTGTTTGTCTCATCCTGTATTTTTGACAACTTTTGTAGCTTCTATTGGGCCATAGAAGCTTTAAAAGGAAAGCAAGCTAACCCTGCAAAAATCGTTGGATTATGTGTTCCAATTTTTTGATATTGGAGTACTCGAATAGTAATCCTTTGTATACTTTTGAAAGCCTGCCTTATCGACGAAAATTACGACACTATCGCTCTGGCAGTATATACTCCAAGGAGTAACAACATTGGAGTACATTGCAAAGTACTCTGAAGGTAGGGACTCCATGGAGCAGCAGAAACAAAGCGAAGGTTGGAGTAGGTGGTCCAGTCCTAGGACATCGCAATGTTAATTGGAGCACAGTTCTCATATGAAAAAGAATTACATTTGGAGTACTCTGATGCTCCAATCGGAGTACTCTTTGGATAGGAAATAGAGTACTCTCGATTTTTGCAGCCTAGGTAAGCAAGGCAAACAAAGCAAGCGTAAATTGGGTTATCAGCTTAACGCTCGGGTTAAAATGCAATCATCTTTATTGAGGGAGAATAATTAAAATCGAAACCCGAAGGTAAAGAAATTCGTCCCGCGGACGGTCAAAATCGGTGGCAGTGGGAGTGTAGACTATGGGATATGTCAGCTATTAAAACGGAACTCCTGGCATGAGAAGATTTAATAGATCATGAGACAACTCAATCGATTTTATCGAAATTTCGCAATGAAATTTTAAAACGAGCTGATTGGAATTGTTTATAACAACTTTTAAATTTTTATTCACTGGAGCAAATTAAATACTACAATTTTGAATAAAACTTTTAACATAAAAGCCAGTTTTCGTACATTTCTTCACCATTTCCCGTTTTCTGTAGGGGCACTAAGTTTCCGTACAAAATGAAAATTCCTCCATAGCTAACAGTACTGGATAGATGAATACTACTCCAAAATTCCATTTAGTCAGTGGCGGTCACTGCTGGTCACTACCCTGAAGTTCTAAGTTGGGGAACTATATGCAATAAATAAATGCACAATGTTTCTTTTCTGCTGCTAAGGGATAAAACAAAAAGGTTTCCACGTGCAGCGTGCAATTTCCTTGCACATTGTTATCGATTTTATATATTGTGGCGAATGTTCTCAAGAATCGCTCATCTCCCAACTCTAGCGTCACTACCACAACTATAGCTGTGAGCGCGAGAGGCAGGTTTGCGAATGTGGCACAAAGAGGAGATGACGATAGATAAACGTTTCGAGAACACGGTTGCGCGATTAAAGCAGAAATGTGTAGACATTTCTAGGTTGTGAAGCTGCTGTCTGCTAGGGTATATAAACCGCGCAAAGACAACGCAAATCAGTCAGTTTATTTTGAAGTGTTGTACAGTGAAGTACTGAACAGTGAATTAACCCGCGATATTGTACTACGGTTTTTAGTACTGAATAAAGCGTACTACTTATTAAGCAGAATCGGAGTGTTTTATTTAACGTACAGTGATCGAACTCAGGGAAAATAATCAAGGAATCATCGAATTCGTCACAATATTTTATTTTTATAATATTGTGACGAATTCGATGATTCCTCGACTATTTTCCCTGAGTTCGATCACTGTACGTTAAATAAAACACTCAGATTCTGCTTAATAAATAGTACGCTTTATTTACTACTAAACCCCGTAGTACAATATCGCGGGTTAATTCACTGTTCAGTACTTCACTGTACAACACTTCAAAATAAACTGATTGAAGTGCGTTGTCTTTGCGCGGTTTATATACCCTAGCAGACAGCAGCTTCATAACCTAGAAATGTCTACACATTTCTGGGTTATTCGTGCAACAGTGTTCTCGAAACGTTTATCCGTCGTCATCTCCTCTTTGTGTTACATTCGCAAATATGCGAGCTGCCTCTCCCTCTCTCGCTCACACGTTAGGTAGCTAAACAGCTGTAGTTGTCGCAGTGACGCTAGTGGTGGGAATACGCTAGGGTTGGGAGATGAGCGATTCTTGAGAACATTCGCCACTCTGCCCTCCACCTAAGTCTGATCGTCCCGATCAGACACATTTTCCGATCCAAACGTTGCTAGCCTCTCCAGGTGAACCACCTTCATTTTGTTTCGTGGTCTTCCAACAGTTTGTATGCGGTAGACAACATCATTTATCCGCTTTATGACTTTATATGGGCCTTCCCAGTTACATTGCAGTTTTGGGGACAAACCTTTCTTTCGTTGTGGGTTGTATAACAGCACTAAATCTCCTTCTTTAAGCTGGAATTATTGGTGATGTTTGTCGTAACGCTGTAGTCGTATCCAATCAGCTGATTCGACCAACCTTATGGGATTTAATGCAATCGATTATTGGTGCCATATCGTAACGCTAAGGTCGTAACCGGATCGTAGCCAACCAATTGGTTTTTGGTTTTCCGCGGTAACGTAAACAGCTGATTACCTTTTTTGTTCATTTAATTTATTTGTTTTGCATTAATTTTTCGAATTTATTGGTTTTTGCTATTTGGTGAGTTATCATTTTACATTTTTTAAGAAAATATTAATTAAGATTGTGTTCATAGCTGAGTTTTTGCAGTCAATCAGCTGTTTACGGTTACCGCACCAATAATCGATAAAAATGTATCGCATAGGGTTGCGTTAGGGATACGACTACAGCGTTACGACAAACATCACCAATAATTCCAGCTTTAAAACCTTCCGAGTTGATTGCTTTGTCGTATCTGGCTTTCATCTTATCACTCATGATCTTCGTCCGTTGTCTTACAAGGTCGTGTATTTCTCTCATTTCTTCTTCCAAGATGCTAGTGGATTTTCTGGCATTTATTCCCTCATCCGCAATTATCCCAAACTTCAAGTCAGCTGGCAACCGAAGATCATTTCCAAAAATTACTTTTGCCGGAGTCTGTCCCGTTTTTTCATGTATTGCCGAGCGATATGCCATCAGGAACAAAGATATGTGAGTGTCCCAATCTTTCTGGAACTTATCCACTACTTTCCTCATCTGCTCTTCCAAGGTTCGATTGAAACGTTCCACCATGCCATCTGACTGAGGATGCAGTCCAGTTGTTCGCGTTTTCCGAATGCCCAATGTTTTGCACATTTCTTGGAATACAACCGATTCGAAATTCCTGCCTTGGTCAGAATGTACCTCCATCGGTACACCAAACCTCGCTACCCAATTGTTAATGAACACCTCTGCAATGGTTTCTGCCTCTTGATATGGAATCGGGTAAACTTCTGGCCATTTGCTGAAATAGTCCATAACAACTAGTACGTATTTGTTTCCGAGTTTGCTAGTAGGAAATGGACCAGCTACATCGATGGCAATCTTCTCAAACGGTGCATCGGTATTGTACTGCTTCATCTGTCCATGGCTTCTCGACTTCGGACCCTTTGCTTTGATGCACACCTCACAGTTGGCAATCCACTCCGCGATCGACTGCCGGCAACCAGCCCAATAGAATCTCTGCTTGACTTTCTCTATTGTTTTTGATGACCTCCACTTGGACCATTATGTAGCTCATTCAAAACATCAGAGATTTTCTTCCTTGGGACAAGGACCAGCTTCCGGGCGCATTGACCATCTTCGCTGTCCCAAACTCTATGTAAGCAACCGGATACCAATTTAAAACTGTTCCACTGTGCCCAATGTGACTTGGCAACAGGACTCTCTGCTGACATCTCCTCTCTTGTTGGTCGTTCATTTTGCTCGATCCCCTGCATCACACGTACCAGATCTGGATCCTCTAGCTGATACTTGCTTAGTTGATCCATGTCCCATTCGTCCGTAGATGTTATAGTCATCAGCCGTACATCTATAACATCTTCCTTGGCCTCAGCTTTCGAAGAATGCTTGCATTCCAGGTTACATGGTCGCCGGGACATTGCATCAGCAGTACCGTGTTTGCTGCCTTTGCGATGCTCTATGGAAAAGTCATTACTTTGTAGTCGCTCTATCCACCGTGCCAATTGACCTTCCGGATTACGGAACTGCAAGAGCCATTTCAATGCTGCATGGTCTGTCCTGACGTGGAATCGCTGTCCATAGAGATATTTGTGGAAATGCTTGATGCACTCCACCAATGCCAGTAGTTCTCTACGTGTTACACAATAGTTCCTTTCGGGCTTCCCAATTGTGCGGCTATAGTACGCCACTACCTTCTCCTGCCCATCGACAATCTGTAGCAAAACTCCTCCAATCGCATAACCGCTCGCGGTTGTATCTAAAATAAATGTTGAGCCTGGGATTGGATACGCTAACATTGGGGCAATACACAGCCGTTCTTCAAGGTTTGGAAAGCCACTTCATGTTCCTTCTTCCAATCAAGTGACATATTCTTCCTGGTCAACTCATAAAGGCTACTGGCTACGCTGGCGAAACTTGGTACAAATCGGCGATAATACGTGCACAGTCCAAGGAAACTTCTTAACTCATGTCAATTGTTCGGTTTTGGCCAATCCTTCACAGCTTCAATCTTTTCTTTAGCAGTGCAGATGCCCTCCGTAGTTACCTTGTGACCTAAATAACTTACTTCCTTCCTGAACAATGCACACTTTTTGGGACTTAATTTCAGACCGGCGCAAGCTATCCTTTGGAAAACTTCCTCTAAGTTCTTAAGGTGTTCCTCAAAGCTTTTTCCCAGCACGATGATGTCCAGGTACACCAAACATATTTTCCAATGCAGTCCTTTCAATACTTGACCCATGAGTCTCTCAAAAGTAGCTGGAGCGTTACATAATCCAAAGGGCATTACCGTAAATTGCCACAGCCCGTCTCCATCGCTGAAGGCTGTCTTTTCCTTATCCTCATCTTTAACCTCCACTTGCCAATAGCCGCTTTTTAAGTCCAGTATAGAAAACCATTTCGTACTAGATAGTGAGTCCAGAGTATCGTCAATTCTCGGTAATGGATAGCTGTCCTTTTTCGTTACGTCATTCAGCTCCCGGTAATCCACGCAGAACCGCATTTTCCATCCTTTTTCTTCACTAGCACTACCGGTGAGCTCCATGGACTAGCTGATGGTTCGATCACACCGATCTCACTCATTTCCCGTATAATTTCTGTTACCACTTGGCGTTTGGCCAAGGGAACACTTCGAGGAGCTTGGCCTCGCATCACCGGTATCAATTTGATGCTTCACAACATTGGTTCTACCTGGCTTGGAACCATCCTTGTCAAATATGCTAGAGTACTTTAGTAGAAGTTGTTGTGCCTTATTCTGATGGTCTTCTCCGAGCTCTTGCGTCCACGCCGTGATATCATCTGAAAGATTAATGTTGCTGGTAGAAAGACTTTCCTGGAGCTGTTCACAATTTATAACCACCTCCACCTTCTGACATTGTCCCAATATAGCTCCTTTGGAAAGCTTAATCGGCGATCTGAACTCATTTAGTACTCTTACCGGTAAACGTCCATCTTGTTTTGTCATAGCCAGTGTTTTTCCTACTAGTATATCCGTCTTTGATTTGTTTGCTGCCTCTACCACCCACAATTTGTTTGTCCCGTAATCTCCATCAATCCTTGCCCAAACGATCGCCTCCGACTTCGGGGGAATTTGTTGGCTTTCTTCCACGAGGACCCGCTTACTGATGTACTCCATGTTCTTATAGCTCATAGTTCTGTTTTGCATGTCGATCTTGATGCCTTGGTTGCTTAAGAAATCCACACCAACTATGATCTCATCAACAATATAAAATTGTGCAGTACGGTGACATTCCCAATTGCGATTTCACATGTTACTTCTCTTTGACTTTCCGTCCACAAGTCCTCCAACAGTAACATTACTCGACTTCCTTCCGATCTGTGAGACAGAGATTATGGGGCATCCAATTGCGGGAGCCAGCCTACGCCCCTTGCGGCTGACTCTCTTTAGTTTAACAGTTGGTTGGATTGGGAGACTTACTCATCTCCTTCAACCTTGCGCTTACGTCCGCCTGCATTATTGGAATTGTTGGAGCCAGATCCACAATAGCGTGCAATATGACCAGATTTTCCGCACTTAATGGAGCCATCGCTTTTCTTCTGTGCCCCATTCAATGCTTCCAAAATTTTGTCGATTTTGTTGACCAAGTCTGGCGTCTCCACTTCCACACGGTGAGCTTTGTACAATGGTTTGCTCAAAAGAGATGCGGTTTCTTGAGTTAGAGCATGTGATACTGTCTCCGCGAATGATCTCTTTGGATTTGCATATGTGGCGCGCTTCGTCTCCACGTCACGTATTCCATTTACGAAACTTTGGATTTTCACCCTCTCGATGTATTCCGCACCAGTCTGCGTTTGCTAGATGAGCCAACCTCTCGATGTTCGATGCAAACTCCTGTAATGTTTCGTTAGCCTTCTGGAAGCGATTCTGTGGCTCTATTTGTTGTATCTGCCTCCTATGCTCGCTGCCGTAACATCTTTCAACGGCTTCATAGTTGTTTCTTTCAGCGTCCGGAATAGTCTGTAAGATTTCGGCGGCAGGCCCTTTAAATGCCACAAATAAAGCAGCGACTTTATCCTCAGCGTCCCAATTGTTCACAGCTCCTGTCTTCTCAAATTGTAGCTTAAATACCTGGAAAAGAACAGAACCCTCAAAGGATGGGGTTTTTACCTTGGGTGCGCTTGTTGAAACAGATGGACGATTCAGCTGCAACTCTCGGATACGTCCTCTCAGCGCATTGACTTCAGCGTCCATTTTATCTTGGAGCTCTGCAATCTTTGCATCTTGTGCTTCCAGTTTTAAGGACACCCTCACCTCTTGTGCTTCCAACTGCGAAGTGATAAATGACCGCTGTTCCTCCATTTGAGCGGAGATCTGTGATGACACCTGTTCCAGCCGAGATGTCATGCAAGTTTTCTGTTCATCCAACTGAGATGCTATAAGTGTCTCCTGTGATCTAATTTTGTTGAAATGTTCGTCGACAACTGAGACAATGCAGCCAATAACGAGTTTGTGTTCACATTTTCCACTGTATCCGGAGTATCCTTCTGCTCTTCAATTTTTGTCGCTCCCTCTTCTGAATGCTGAAAAACATGATCGTCAACGTGGAATCCTTCCGCAAACGTGATTGAAGCTCTGCTTTATTGACTGCTGTTGTCAGTCCACGCCGTTCCAACTCATTTTTGAGTTGCTGGATCTTCAATTCACTCAACTTTGCCATGACCAATGATCTTGCAATGTATTTGATATCTTTACAATGTCCTTGTTATCATTGCTATTCTTTCAATGTCCTTGCTATCCTTACAATATCCTTGTTTATTTAACAATACCGCTTCTGACACCAATTGTGACGAATTCGATGATTCCTCGACTATTTTCCCTGAGTTCGATCACTGTACGTTAAATAAAACACTCCGATGATGCTTAATAAGTAGTACGCTTTATTCAGTACTAAAAACCGTAGTACAATATCGCGGGTTAATTCACTGTTCGGTACTTCACTGTACAACACTTCAAAATAAACTGATTGAAGTGCGTTGTCTTTGCGCGGTTTATATACCCTAGCAGACAGCAGCTTCATAACCTAGAAATGTCTACACATTTCTGGGTTATTCGTGCAACAGTGTTCTCGAAACGTTTATCTATCGCCAACTCCTCTTTGTGTTACATTCGCAAATATGCGAGCTGCCTCTCCCTCTCTCGCTCACACGTTAGGTAACTAAACAGCTGTAGTTGTCGTAGTGACGCTAGTGGTGGGAATACGCTAGAGTTGGGAGATGAGCGATTCTTGAGAACATTCGCCACAATATATCAAAATCTGAGTGGCGCGTTGTCATATTTCGACCTATTACCAATATATTTCACAATAAAATTTCAAGCGCACCGAACCACGAACCGAACAATTTTTTTTTTTTTTGGAGATGTATGAACCGAACCGAAAACCGCAAAAAAAATGGTTCGGTTCGGTTCAAAATTGGAATAAGTTTTAAAGAGTTTCAACTTATATGCCTAAAACATAAATTTTCCTAAAAATGGCAACAGTTGCACTCACTGGTATTTCGATTAAGATTCAAGTTTAGAAGGTTGAAAGGTAGAAGCATACGCAAGAAAAACACCTTTTTAATTTTTATGCTGTTGTCAAAATGCGTTCAATTCCTGCCAACTGCATGTCATTTGACAGCGTAAAGATGAAAAGAGTTTTCCTTTCGTCATGCATCCAACTTCCTTTATCTACTTTGGTTTTCTCATAAACAAAACAATGTCTTCTAAGAAGTCTTCGTATTTACCCAGCCGTTGCTCTGCTGACGTTTTAACGATCGTATATTTTTCCATCGTTTTTCGTATCCGAAAACGGTCCGGAAACTATACTGCTGGACTGATTTTCTGTTGGTTCGTAATTTTTCGTATCCGAAAACGGCCCGGAAACTATACTGATAAAAACAGTGATCCCAAAAAAATCCAAAAAATTATCCCAAAAGCTTCAGAAAATTATTCCAAAAACATCAGAAATCGTATCAGAAAACGTGAAAAAAAACACAAAAAAGCATGATAGAATGCACCGGTTTTAGGAACGTTTTTTGTACTTTTACAGACATATGTTTCGTTCGCACACTTTGGTGAGAAAAAGGATCGGGAAAAGTTCTTTAAATGGAGCTCCATGAAAACGGAAAAATATACAGTTTTTGCCAGATTTTTTTCCATTTCCAGATGCGTTTACGGTAATTTTGCTGGCTGGGTATATGTATGTTTCTTTACATAATAATAATTTTCAGTATTGTATTGCTATTATAACTTTTTGCCGATATATTAATAAATATTAACTATAAATGAATTTGATCTCAATAACAAAGCGTTTTATTTTTGACATTTCCAAACAGTTTTTCCAGTTTTTGGCTGGTTTGGTATAAGCCCTGAACCGGTTCACGAAGTTTTGGCCAAAAAACCTTATATCTGAACAATCGGTTGTATGGGGGCTATATGTTACATTTGCCCGATCTTGTTGATTTTCACTATATACACTACATAAATAGAAAGTACTCGAGTTGCAAAATTTTACGTTCCTAACTTTTTAATTGCAGAAGTTTTGGTCAAAAAACCTTATATCTGAACAATCGGTTGTATGGGGGCTATATGTTACATTTGCCCGATCTTGTTGATTTTCACTTTATATACTACGTACTAGAAAGTACTCGAGTTGCAAAATTTTACGTTCCTAACTTTTTAATTGCAGAAGTTTTGGTCAAAAAACCTTATATCTGAACAATCGGTTGTATGGGGGCTATATGTTACATTTGCCCGATCTTGTTGATTTTCACTATATACACTACATAAATAGAAAGTACTTGAGTTGCAAAATTTTACGTTCCTAACTTTTTAATTGCAGAAGTTTTGGCCAAAAAACCTTATAACTGAACAATCGGTTGTATGGGGGCTATATGTTACATTTGCCCGATCTTGTTGATTTTCCCTATATACACTACATAAATAGAAAGTACTCGAGTTGCAAAATTTTACGTTCCTAACTTTTTAATTGCAGAAGTTTTGGCCAAAAATTCTTAAATCTGAACAATCGGTTGTATGGGGGCTATATGTTACATTTGCCCGATCTCGTTGATTTTCACTATATACACTACATAAATAGAAAGTACTCGAGTTGCAAAATTTTACGTTCCTAACTTTTTAATTGCGGAAGTTTTGGCCAAAAAACCTTATATCTGAACAATCGGTTGTATGGGGGCTATATGTTATACTGGTCCGATCTTGTCAGTTCCGACAAATGATTCCTATATTACAAAATGGTGGCCACATACAAAATTTCAGCCAGATATCTCAAAAATTGAGGGACTAGTTTGCGTTCAAACAGACAGACGGACAGACGGACATGGCTAAATCAACTCAGCTTGTCATCCTGATCATTTCGGTATACTTATTGATGGGTCCATCTCTTCTTCTTCTCATACTTACAAACATCGGACCAAAGTTATAATAACATTTCATGTTCATGAAAGGTATAAAAAATCTGTATCTTTGTATTTAATCAAGTGTTAAACTGTAGTTTGGGATGGAGTGAAGTGGAATTAAGATACTTATAAAAAATATAATTTACAAAAAAAGTGCGCCAGTTTAGTACAAAAAGCGAAAAAAGTGCATCGTGTTTTTTCGTGCGTGTTTTTTTTTTTTTGGTTTTCAGTCTCAACACGATCACGCACGAGCACGACGCGAAATCGCATTTTCAAACACGAGCACATGGACACACGCGTGCGTGTTTCGTGTCACGGTCAAAAGCACACACGACGCCCACCTCTAGTTCGAACACAGCGATTTTCGGAGTGGTTTCAGCCCTGATATTTACACATTCAATATATTCCCTATTAATTAGTTAGTTTCTAAAGTAGTTACAGAAATAAAGGAAGTCAAATGTATACATATCCACATCACAAATAAAAAGAAATAACTATAGTTTTATAATGGGTATAGGTGCACAGTTACGAAAAAGTCGCATCTACCTCAATACCACGTCCGCTATACGTACGGTGACCATCCGTTCTGTTTTTGGCAGAACAGTTCTGTTTTTGGCAGAACAGTTCTGTTTTTAAGGAGCTTGTTCTGCGTATTTTTTTTCTAAGGAAAAATAACAGAAATGTTCTGTTTTGTTATTGAAAAGGAAATCGGCTAAAAAGAAGGAGTTAGCTTCTTATAAAAGTAACATCAAAAAATATTTAGAAAAACAATTTTTCTAAACGGGGTCGCCCCTCGGCAGTAGTTTGGCAAACTCTCCGGGTGTATTTCTGCCATGAGAAGCTTCTCAGCAAAAAATTCATTTGCTTTGCAAGTGCCGTTCGGAGTCGGCAAAAAACTGTAGGTCCCGCCAACTTGTAAGAAAACTCAAAAAGCAACACACTACAAGTTGGAAAGAGAAGCTCGGCTAAAAATCTCGTTAGAGGTTATGATAACCTGTTGGTATATCGCCGCCATTAGTTTTTTTTTTTTTTAGCTTCTTATTTATGAATTTTTTATGTACTTTTGTCAAAAACGTTCAATTGTTAGAAGATATCTGCTTGTTTTTATGAGAAAATTTGTATAAAGTAAATTAATGAGAACATCCTCTTATTTTCACTAGATTCATATTGAATTTATTGAAAAGGAAAACTATTTAATTTTAAAAGATCCCTTATTAATTCAAATTTGCTATTAACGTCTCAACATATGTACATAAAAGTATACCTTCTTCAAATGTGTAATTCGACGGTACCAAGCACAAGTACACGATAGCATCATGGTAGAGATCTCCGTTCAGCAGTTAATAATTCTTAGTTCGATTCGCGGTGAAGGCAATAACGCAAGTGGACATGTGGTGAGGCAAAAAAAGCAAAGGTGTAATTAGACGTTGGCAAGTTAAGTATACGATGGCATGGTAGTGTAGATTAGACTAGACGACTAGACATCTGGGTTGAGCGTTCATTTTTTTTAATTTTTAATTTGAAATATTAAAAAGAAAATCTTAATATTATGTGATTATCTACTCAGTTTTATTAAAAAGAGACACCCAGTCATAATAAGACGCGCATCTTATCGGAAAAATATCATAGGGAAATCCGCTAAACTTTGTTCTGATTTACAGGGCATTTTATGTGACTTTTTGCTCTGTGTAGGTTATTTCCCATTTTGGTAGGGGGAACGTGATGAACATGTATCTAATACGTGCCCATCAGTAGTAGCAAGTCCCTTTAAAGTCACTAATTTAGTCGACACTCCCATTCTACTGCTAGTTGGGATATTCGTGATCCTGTGTAGAGGTGGGTGCGTGCATGTTTTTTGCAACACGACATGCTCACGAAACAGATTTTCGAAAAAACGCACTAACACGCACGGGGAAAAATTACTAAAACACGACACGCACGAAAAAAATAAAACGGTATTTTTTCGGTCAATTTATTTGTAAATTTTGATTTTTGTTAGGCTTTTTTGACCATTGTAAGTTGATACGAAATAAAAACAAACTTTTATCTCATCGTTCCAACCCGACGTTTCGCTAGGCTCCCTAGCTTCCTCAGGGGTGATAAGTTTTGATTTTATAAAATTATTTTAAAATTAAATTATTATTAGTACCATCCCTTATGGTATCATTGTCAAACTCAGTTCAGATAAAAGTTTGTTTTTATTTCGTATCAACTTACAATGGTCAAAAAAGCCTAACAAAAATCAAAATTTACAAGTATTTTTTGGCTTTTATTTTTACTAGTATATCCCGTGGTCGAAATTCGACCAATTTAAAATAGTTGAACTTATTCAAACATCTGATCAACTTTTTGTCAATAGCTGCCTTTAGGACCCGTGGCCGAACCTCGACCAACTTAAATGTATACATTAAAAACTCATCTATAGGCAAAATGAGGCCATCAAAGAATTTAAAAAATAGCGGCTGTTATTATATAATATTATTATATAATAAAAATATTAAATTACAGCAGCCCTTTCCAAAATTATTTATGGCAAATGCCATGCAAATACTCGGTTTTCGAGATTTTATGTTGCACTTGAATAATCGGATGATGACATTGTGCTTAACAAATAGCCACTAATTTATGCGATCGTTTTGAGCAGGTGAAGAACAAAAAAATATTAGGTTGAAAATTAAGTAAATTGTAATAGTTAAGATTAAAAGTTTTTTAATATAAAAAAAAAACATAATTTAAGAAAAAAACGGAATATTCCGCAACCGGGTCTTGCAACTGTGCACACCGTATTCTATACGCTCACCGCCGCGCCATTACCTTATGCACAAAGCAGTTTAAGAATTAACAATATACCAACAACAAAGTTAGACTATTAATATAAATAATGGACCAAAGTACTCAATGAGCGAGGGAATGAAAATAATTTCTCTCTCATAATAGGACGTGTTTAATGAGGGAGAGAATGAAGATAAAGAGTGGTTTCCTTTGAAGTTCAGCCAACTTCGAAATATGAGTTTGACGCTATTACTCTAACTCTCAAAGAGCGAGAGAATCAAAATATTTCCATTGCTGGTATTTTACACACATATACAAATTTCTCAAAATAAGCGTGGTACTCCAACAACAGTAGCCATATTGAATTATTATTTTATATTTTTTTGAAACATTTTTTTTGGTTGGTGGTACGCAAGCCAACTTTGATTGCGACATATTTTTTTCAAATTAAAAGTTTGACCATGGTTGCCCTATTTCACATTTTAATAATGGTGTTATGAGAACATAAAACTTTGTAGAATTTCATTTTAAACAAATCTATTACATCGGAATTTTTCCGAGCAGTTCTAGCGGTTTCAAGATATCCAATTCAGCCTGCAACTTCTCATGCCCTTGGTGTCTTGTCCATAATCAATTCCTTGAATAAATTTTTTTAATATGGAATTCTACAATTAAGTGAAGCTTTATTGGGCTTTTGAATCTCTATTTAGATATACATATATACATACATATTAGAGCTTTATGGATAAATATAATTTTGATAACGTTTTCCCAAAAAATTGTATAGTTAAATTACATTTTATTATAAGTATATGTTATTGAAAATGTAATTTTTTCATGATTTTATGGCACAACAATATAACATTTTTAGTTTTTCATTTGTTTATTTAAACTTTGGAATATAAGGCGACGATAGTTATCTCATTTTTATTATAGAATTCTACGAAAAAGATGTTTGATTTTTATTTTTTTAAAAAAGCTAATTTTCATATTATATAGAATTGACGGCAATGGGTGTATCTATTTCAATCTCATTCTTTTTTTTTTTTTTTTTTCTTGATGAATTTCAATACAGAAAGTTAAAACATTGATTGCTTCTTTCCTAAAAATTTTATTTTTAAACTATTTTCGTTTATAATAAAGCGTGCGAGATATGAGAAAAACAAATTGTCACTTTTTTTTAATCCTTTGGTACATAACAACACATATTGGGGCAACTCTCATGCGGAAACAAATTGGCTATTCGCGCCGACGCCATCTATTTGGAGTGTAACATTTCAATATACATATGAGTTCAACGCCGAATCTACTGTTTGAACTCAATGAGCGAGAGAATTGGAGTATTTACGCATATATGTATATGTGTATATAAATAGATATGAGTATGAAATTGGCTTGACGTTTATTTTGAAGGGGTGGAAATTTGGAAATATGAGTTCGTGTAATATTAAAGAGTATTAATGAGCGAGAGAACGAAAATAGAGAAGTATGGGTTGTATTTAAAAAAAATGTATTATACATGGCGTGGTTTTAAAACTTTTTAGTGGGGGTAAATTACAAATTCTAGTTAGGTCAAAAAAAGTGTGAGGGTTTTCTAGCTTTTTTCTTTAACCATAACTTAGCAATATTTAAAAGACACTTTATATGGATTTTTCTTTTGATTTAAAGAAAAAAAAATGTATATGGATTTAAAAAAAAATTCTATTCAATTTGGTCTAGACTTGTTTGGGGCTCGGGTTGCAAATCTGCCCTTTTAAAAGTTAATACATATATACATTTGAAAAGAAATTATTTGTTGTCTTCAGTAAAATTTAAGATTTCCGCTTATCACTTGGTTTAGTTCAAAATAACGTAGTATCCATAAAATATTTTGTCGATTTTTATACTTTAAATAAGGAATTTGTCAGAAACTCTATCTCAATCGATAGAATTTGAAAAAAAATTCGCAAATTGCAGCTTTCATCTTCAAAAATTTGAGCAGTCAGACTTATATTAATGGTAATTTTTTGAAATAATTACCAAAAAAAAAAAAAACAAAAAGAAATTGTATAAGCGGTTATAGCATTTCTATAATGGGTGGTATGTATGTATATTTATGATATAAAATTATTATTTCACATGGCTTTCCGTAAACTAAAAATATTCGCACCAAATTTTTTTCTTCTCGAAAATAGAGATCACAAACATAAAAATATTGTTTATAAAAATATTAAAAAGTCAAGATTAGAAATATAAAAATATATAAAAAATATAAACAATTTTCAATGACAAAAAAGAAAAAAAATTTTGGCCTATAGCTGTGTAACTAACTGTACTCGAACCATCAACCGCTCGACCACTACCCACTAACGCTTCCCACTGGGCTATCGCTTTATTTACAAATTGATTGTCAGATAACCAATTTAAGTTGCATGAAAAATTTTCATTCGCTTATTACAGATAAATGAAGCAGTATTGGTTATATATTAGATAATTGTGCACTGCCTTAGAGGTATGCCAACAAATAAATATGCATTTCATAAATATTTATGCATATTTAGTATGGGTTTAAGCTTGGCAATGGTTTATATGTAAAATTTGTTAGCCTATTAATATAATAGATAATGGACTCAAAGTACTCAATGAGCGATGGAATGAAAATAATTTCTCTCTCATAATAGGACGTGTTTAATGAGGGAGAGAATGAAGATAAAGAGTGGTTTCCTTTGAAGTTCAGCCAACTTCGAAATATGAGTTTGACGCTATTACTCTAACTCTCAAAGAGCGAGAGAATCAAAATATTTCCATTGCTGGTATTTTACACACATATACAAATTTCTCAAAATAAGCGTGGTACTCCAACAACAGTAGCCATATTGAATTATTATTTTATATTTTTTTGAAACTTTTTTTTTGTTTGGTGGTACGCAAGCCAACTTTGATTGCGACATATTTTTTTCAAATTAAAAGTTTGACCATGGTTGCCCTATTTCACATTTTAATAATGGTGTTATGAGAACATAAAACTTTGTAGAATTTCATTTTAAACAAATCTATTACATCGGAATTTTTCCGAGCAGTTCTAGCGGTTTCAAGATATCCAATTCAGCCTGCAACTTCTCATGCCCTTGGTGTCTTGTCCATAATCAATTCCTTGAATAAATTTTTTTAATATGGAATTCTACAATTAAGTGAAGCTTTATTGGGCTTTTGAATCTCTATTTAGATATACATATATACATACATATTAGAGCTTTATGGATAAATATAATTTTGATAACGTTTTCCCAAAAAATTGTATAGTTAAATTACATTTTATTATAAGTATATGTAATTGAAAATTTAATTTTTTCATGATTTTATGGCACAACAATATAACATTTTTAGTTTTTCATTTGTTTATTTAAACTTTGGAATATAAGGCGACGATAGTTATCTCATTTTTATTATAGAATTCTACGAAAAAGATGTTTGATTTTTATTTTTTTAAAAAAGCAAATTTTCATATTATATAGAACTGACGGCAATGGGTGTATCTATTTCAATCTCATTCTTTTTTTTTTTTTTTCTTGATGAATTTCAATACAGAAAGTTAAAACATTGATTGCTTCTTTCCTAAAAATTTTATTTTTAAACTATTTTCGTTTATAATAAAGCGTGCGAGATATGAGAAAAACAAATTGTCACTTTTTTTTAATCCTTTGGTACATAACAACACATATTGGGGCAACTCTCATGCGGAAACAAATTGGCTATTCGCGCCGACGCCATCTATTTGGAGTGTAACATTTCAATATACATATGAGTTCAACGCCGAATCTACTGTTTGAACGCAATGAGCGAGAGAATTGGAGTGTTTACGCATATATGTATATGTGTATATAAATAGATATGAGTATGAAATTGGCTTGACGTTTATTTTGAAGGGGTGGAAATTTGGAAATATGAGTTCGTGTAATATTAAAGAGTATTAATGAGCGAGAGAACGAAAATAGAGAAGTATGGGTTGTATTTAAAAAAAATGTATTATACATGGCGTGGTTTTCAAACTTTTTAGTGGGGGTAAATTACAAATTCTGGTTAGGTCAAAAAAAGTGTGAGGGTTTTCTAGCTTTTTTCTTTAACCATAACTTAGCAATATTTAAAAGACACTTTATATGGATTTTTCTTTTGATTTAAAGAAAAAAAAATGTATATTGATTTTTAAAAAAATTCTATTCAATTTGGTCTAGACTTGTTTGGGGCTCGGGTTGCAAATCTGCCCTTTTAAAAGTTAATACATATATACATTTGAAAAGAAATTATTTGTTGTCTTCAGTAAAATTTAAGATTTCCGCTTATCACTTGGTTTAGTTCAAAATAACGTAGTATCCATAAAATATTTTGTCGATTTTTATACTTTAAATAAGGAATTTGTCAGCAACTCTATCTCAATCGATAGAATTTGAAAAAAAATTCGCAAATTGCAGCTTTCATCTTCAAAAATTTGAGCAGTCAGACTTATATTAATGGTAATTTTTTGAAATAATTACCAAAAAAAAAAAAAACAAAAAGAATTTGTATAAGCGGTTATAGCATTTCTATAATGGGTGGTATGTATGTATATTTATGATATAAAATTATTATTTCACATGGCTTTCCGTAAACTAAAAATATTCGCACCAAATTTTTTTCTTCTCGAAAATAGAGATCACAAACATAAAAATATTGTTTATAAAAATATTAAAAAGTCAAGATTAGAAATATAAAAATATATAAAAAATATAAACAATTTTCAATGACAAAAAAGAAAAAAAATCTTGGCCTATAGCTGTGTAACTAACTGTACTCGAACCATCAACCGCTCGACCACTACCCACTAACGCTTCCCACTGGGCTATCGCTTTATTTACAAATTGATTGTCAGATAACCAATTTAAGTTGCATGAAAAATTTTCATTCGCTTATTACAGATAAATGAAGCAGTATTGGTTATATATTAGATAATTGTGCACTGCCTTAGAGGTATGCTAACAAATAAATATGCATTTCATAAATATTTATGCATATTTAGTATGGGTTTAAGCTTGGCAATGGTTTATATGTAAAATTTGTTAGCCTATTAATATAATAGATAATGGACCAAAGTACTCAATGAGCGAGGGAATGAAAATAATTTCTCTCTCATAATAGGACGTGTTTAATGAGGGAGAGAATGAAGATAAAGAGTGGTTTCCTTTGAAGTTCAGCCAACTTCGAAATATGAGTTTGACGCTATTACTCTAACTCTCAAAGAGCGAGAGAATCAAAATATTTCCATTGCTGGTATTTTACACACATATACAAATTTCTCAAAATAAGCGTGGTACTCCAACAACAGTAGCCATATTGAATTATTATTTTATATTTTTTTGAAACATTTTTTTTGGTTGGTGGTACGCAAGCCAACTTTGATTGCGACATATTTTTTTCAAATTAAAAGTTTGACCATGGTTGCCCTATTTCACATTTTAATAATGGTGTTATGAGAACATAAAACTTTGTAGAATTTCATTTTAAACAAATCTATTACATCGGAATTTTTCCGAGCAGTTCTAGCGGTTTCAAGATATCCAATTCAGCCTGCAACTTCTCATGCCCTTGGTGTCTTGTCCATAATCAATTCCTTGAATAAATTTTTTTAATATGGAATTCTACAATTAAGTGAAGCTTTATTGGGCTTTTGAATCTCTATTTAGATATACATATATACATACATATTAGAGCTTTATGGATAAATATAATTTTGATAACGTTTTCCCAAAAAATTGTATAGTTAAATTACATTTTATTATAAGTATATGTTATTGAAAATGTAATTTTTTCATGATTTTATGGCACAACAATATAACATTTTTAGTTTTTCATTTGTTTATTTAAACTTTGGAATATAAGGCGACGATAGTTATCTCATTTTTATTATAGAATTCTACGAAAAAGATGTTTGATTTTTATTTTTTTAAAAAAGCTAATTTTCATATTATATAGAATTGACGGCAATGGGTGTATCTATTTCAATCTCATTCTTTTTTTTTTTTTTTTTCTTGATGAATTTCAATACAGAAAGTTAAAACATTGATTGCTTCTTTCCTAAAAATTTTATTTTTAAACTATTTTCGTTTATAATAAAGCGTGCGAGATATGAGAAAAACAAATTGTCACTTTTTTTTAATCCTTTGGTACATAACAACACATATTGGGGCAACTCTCATGCGGAAACAAATTGGCTATTCGCGCCGACGCCATCTATTTGGAGTGTAACATTTCAATATACATATGAGTTCAACGCCGAATCTACTGTTTGAACTCAATGAGCGAGAGAATTGGAGTATTTACGCATATATGTATATGTGTATATAAATAGATATGAGTATGAAATTGGCTTGACGTTTATTTTGAAGGGGTGGAAATTTGGAAATATGAGTTCGTGTAATATTAAAGAGTATTAATGAGCGAGAGAACGAAAATAGAGAAGTATGGGTTGTATTTAAAAAAAATGTATTATACATGGCGTGGTTTTAAAACTTTTTAGTGGGGGTAAATTACAAATTCTAGTTAGGTCAAAAAAAGTGTGAGGGTTTTCTAGCTTTTTTCTTTAACCATAACTTAGCAATATTTAAAAGACACTTTATATGGATTTTTCTTTTGATTTAAAGAAAAAAAAATGTATATTGATTTTAAAAAAAATTCTATTCAATTTGGTCTAGACTTGTTTGGGGCTCGGGTTGCAAATCTGCCCTTTTAAAAGTTAATACATATATACATTTGAAAAGAAATTATTTGTTGTCTTCAGTAAAATTTAAGATTTCCGCTTATCACTTGGTTTAGTTCAAAATAACGTAGTATCCATAAAATATTTTGTCGATTTTTATACTTTAAATAAGGAATTTGTCAGAAACTCTATCTCAATCGATAGAATTTGAAAAAAAATTCGCAAATTGCAGCTTTCATCTTCAAAAATTGGAGCAGTCAGACTTATATTAATGGTAATTTTTTGAAATAATTACCAAAAAAAAAAAAAAAACAAAAAGAAATTGTATAAGCGGTTATAGCATTTCTATAATGGGTGGTATGTATGTATATTTATGATATAAAATTATTATTTCACATGGCTTTCCGTAAACTAAAAATATTCGCACCAAATTTTTTTCTTCTCGAAAATAGAGATCACAAACATAAAAATATTGTTTATAAAAATATTAAAAAGTCAAGATTAGAAATATAAAAATATATAAAAAATATAAACAATTTTCAATGACAAAAAAGAAAAAAAATTTTGGCCTATAGCTGTGTAACTAACTGTACTCGAACCATCAACCGCTCGACCACTACCCACTAACGCTTCCCACTGGGCTATCGCTTTATTTACAAATTGATTGTCAGATAACCAATTTAAGTTGCATGAAAAATTTTCATTCGCTTATTACAGATAAATGAAGCAGTATTGGTTATATATTAGATAATTGTGCACTGCCTTAGAGGTATGCCAACAAATAAATATGCATTTCATAAATATTTATGCATATTTAGTATGGGTTTAAGCTTGGCAATGGTTTATATGTAAAATTTGTTAGCCTATTAATATAATAGATTTTTGTATATATTTGTAGATGTACTTTGTACATCGTATGTACTTATACCCTGCAAAAATCGAGAGTACTCTATTTCCTATCCAAAGAGTACTCCAATTGGAGCATCAGAGTACTCCAAATGTAATCCTTTTTCATATAAAAATTGTGCTCCAATTAACATTGCGATGTCCTAGGATTGGACCACCTACTCCAACCTTCGCTTTGTTTCTGCTACTCCATGGAGTACCTACAGTCAGAGTACTTTCCAATCTACTCCAATGTTGTTACTCCTTGGAGTCCCTGCAGCGAAACCTCAAACTAGTCAGAAAAATACTAGTATACAATTATAATTTTCTGGCAGAACTTATACTAGTCAGGAAATATCCACTTCATACTAGTATACAACTAGAATTTGCTGGTAGAACTCATACTAGTCAGGAAATATCCATTTCATACCAGTATACAACTAGATTTTTCTGGTAGAACTCATACTAGTCAGGAAATATCCATTTCATACTAGTATACAACTAGAATTTTCTGGCTGAACCCATACTAGTCAGGAAATATACATTCCATACTAGTATATAACTAGATTTTTCTGGATGAAATTATACCAGTTGAAAAATACAAAATTCATTCGTTTCGTTTTCTCTTATAATTCATAGATGCTTTTTCGTGATAGGGTAAATACAAATAGCCGCTGCTTTCTTAAGAATAAACATGAAAATAAAGTCGAGGGATAAAATAAAGGGTAAGCCAGGAAAATTCTGGTTGAAATCATACTAGTCCAGGTTTAATGCTTTTTGGACTGGTATGGGACTAGTATATGTTATACTAATCCTTTTTGGACTAATATGTGGACTAGTTCATTTTATGGAAATTATACTAGTCCAGGTTGAACTAGTATGGAACTAGTATTTTACAACTAGTATGAAACTGGTATTTCCTGACTAGGAGATAACTGGTATATTCTGGTCGAAATCTGACAATTGACATCTCGTAGGACATCAACACGTCAAAAATACCAGTTGCTTATATGAAAAAAAAACAGAACACTGACTAGTTGGGCCCGGTGCACCAACTAGTTGTAAAGTAGTTTTCAACTAGTTGCTTTCGCTATTCTTGAAAAATATTTTAAAACGGAGCCGTCGATGTATCACCGGTTCCAAAGTAAACAGATGTATTTACTTTTTAAAATTTTTGGGAAAACAGCATTTCAAATTTTTATTTTTTCATAGAACTCCATTGTAAAAATGAAATTTTGGATGCCGTTTCAAAAACAAATTAATTTTTGAAATACTACTGTTTACTTTGGAACCGACGATATGTTTACACATATTTTCTATGTACTTATGTAGATACATATAATGGTAAAATAAGAAAAAAATTAAAAAGAACAATAAGGGTCAGTTACATAAAGCTTTATTTTGACTTTACCTCAAACTTTGACTTTGACAGAAGAGTTCAGTATACGTATTTAAACGAAGCATGGCAAATTGGAGACCTCAAAGTTGAACTTTTCTGTCAAAATCAAAGTTTGAGGTAAAGTCAAAAAAAAAAGCTTTAAGGGTCAGTTACGTAAAGCTTTATTTTGACTTTACCTCAAACTTTGACTTTGACTGAAAAGTTCAGTATACGTATTTAAACGAAGCATGGCAAATTGGAGACCTCAAAGTTGAAGCAAGGTTAAAATTTGGCAAACTCTCAAATTTTGCTTGCTTTGACAATCAGACGTTGATGACTTTGCTTTAATTAAAGAATAAAAAGTTGGAGGAAATAATAATTAATTCATTTTTTCTCTATTAAATTAATAAATTACCCAAAACACTCTGAATGCAAAGAAATAAATAACGAAAAGAAATGTATAAAAGAGAAGCGTCAAGGCGTTCATTGTAACATACCTCTGAAGTTGGACGCAAAGTTTTGAGGTAGTAAATGTCAGGCGAGGTTAACAAAGATTTATGTATTTGACCCTTTATGTAACTGATCCTTTATTTTGACTTTACCTGAAACTTTGACTTTGACAGAAAAGTTCAATATACGTATTTAAACGAAGCATGGTAAATTGAAGACCTCAAAGTTGAAGCAAGGTTAAAATTTGACAAACTCTCAAATTTTGCTTGCTTTGACAGTCAGATGTTGATGACTTTGCTTTAATTAGAGAATAAAAAGTTGGAGGAAATAATAATTAATTAAATTTTTCTCTATTAAATTAATATATTAACCAAACACTTTGAATACAAAGAAATAAATAACGAAAACAAATGTATAAAAGAGAAGCGTCACAGCGTTCATTGTAGCATACCTCTGAAGTTGGGCGCAAAGTTTTGAGGTAGCAAATGTCAGGCGAGGTTAACAAAGCTTTATGTATTTGACCCTTCAATTTTGCGTGCTTTGCTTGCTTTGACAATCTTTGATGACTTTACTTTAATTAAAGAATTAAAATTTGGAGGAAATAATAATTAACTAATTTTTTCTCTATTAAAGCCAAGCGGCCATCAAATCCCTTGGCTCATACACGTTCAACTCTGAACTGACGCTCAGCTGTCGTCGATCTCTTCAGGAGATGGCCCAACAGAACCGCGTAAACCTCATATGGGTCCCGGGACATAGGGACATTGAGGGAAACTGTAAGGCAGACGAGCTTGCCAGGCAGGGCACGACCAAGCAGGTTCTTCAGGATAAAGAGCGCTTAGGTATGCCGTTTGCCACATGCAAACTAATGCTGAAGGAGCACACACTCCGTCAATCCAACGAAATATGGCTGCAATCCCCAGGGTGTCGGATATCGAAACAAACCTGGCCAAAATGGGATCTTAAAAGGTCTAGACGCATTTATGCCCTAACTAGGAGGGAAATCTGAATATTGATAGGGGTATTAACCGGTCACTGCCTCATTGGTAGGCATGCAGAAAGGCTAAGTGTGCCCTACCGACGATGCTGCAGGAGTTGCAAAGATGATGAGGAGGAGGAAACAGTGGAACACCTCATCTGCAACTGTCCGGCTTTAAGCGGCGCGAGAACGCGCTTTTTGGGAGTTCCGTTCCTGGATAGCCTAAGCCAAATCGCGGAACTGGACATAAAGGACTTGATGGCCTTCATAAAGTCATGTAAGTGGTTCGAGGAGGAGTAACGGTGTCGGTTTAGGAGTGTCAGTCCCGGGATTCTGCTATGTGGAAAATCCCAACAACTCAGGGATTTTCCATTTGGCTGGGTCCCGGGACTGACTTTCCTTGTGTTGGTGGTATCACAACGGGCCTTTCAAAACTGGCCTAAGTGTGCCTCTGCGGCAGCCACTTGAACCTAACCTAACCTTCTCTATTAAATTAATAAATTTACCAAAACACTCTGAATGCAAATAAATAAATAACGAAAACAAATGTATAAAAGAGAAGCGTCAAAGCGTTGATTGTAGCATACCTCTGAAGTTGAGCGCAAAGTTTTGAGGTTGCAAGTGTCAGGCGAGGTAAACAAAGCTTTATGTAATTGACCCTTAACTTTGCACTCAATCAAGTGCACTTAGTAGATGCAATAGCCATATCTACTTTACAAATAAACTAAAGTTTGGGGCATAGTGGATCAGTACAAGTGTGAACTTTTCTTTTGAAAAAACACATCAAGATGAATTAAGAAAGTTATAAAAAATATAAATGCGCGCCATTTTAGTAAAAAGAGAAAAAAAGAAATAGAAAAAGTTGATCGTGTTTTTTCGTGCGTGTTCTTTTTTTGGTTTTCAGGCTCAACACGATCACGCACGAGCACGACATGAAATCCCATTTTCAAACACGAGCACATGGACACACGCATGCGTGTTTCGTGTCACGGTCAAAAACACGCACGACGCCCACCTCTAATCCTGAGGTCAAAACCCGCCTCTTGAGTCCTCCCCCATAATTTTAGCTAATTTATTAGCAGTTGGGTGCTAAAGGAAACAAATACCATACAAAATAGAATAGGAGATAGCTCAAAAGACGGGGTTTGGCCTCAGGATCAGGAAGTGGAAAATTTTTGTACACCATAGGAAATTTGTTCACCTCATTTTACCCTGACGAAAAATGTTTTCGATTGACACACAGCCTAATAGTACATTTACACCGCACCAAATTAGGAAATTCTAAAAGTGGAACACAGGCAGGGTTGCTATTTTGAGGAACTGTATTGTTCGGCGAATGAGGTCAAATGTGATGGAGTTCCAAATTTGGAAAATGAGATTTGTATGGAAAAAAGAGCCAAATTTGCAATTTTTCGCGGTAGATGTCTAGTTTTGGTGTCCACTGCTAATAAGTTAGCTAAAATTATGGAAGAGGGCTCAAAAGACGGGGTTTGACCTTAGGATCACGAATACGGAAGCGATTTTTTAATATTTTGTTTCAGTGAAAAGTTATGGTCAAAAAACCAAACATTGACCCGGATTCGATACCAAATTTGGGGCGGAATCCGTGGTATTTATGTGCAAAACACCTTTCTGAGTAGGCGGCCTTTGGCCGCGCTTATAAAAAACTAACCCTGGGTTACGCCATCCCAAGTCCGGATGGTTGCCTGAACGGTGGCAACGTGCCACGGTACGTATTTTTTGGTGCGTTTTTAGGTACAGCTCAATAAAATTACAACAACCACATGAAAACATGCAAACTTTGACTGCAAATATCTCTTCAGAGAAGCAAAATATTAAAAAAAAAAAAAAAGCGCGGATTCGTGATCCTGACGCCGAACCCCGTCTTTTGAACCCCTTCCCATAATTTTTGCAAATTTAATAGCAGTTGACAGCTAAACTAGCTAAATTGCCAAATATGGTGCGGTGTAAATGTACTATAAACAGGTTCGAAATTACTCATTCAAATTCGCCAAATTTGATGCAGTGTAAATGAACTATTATAGTACATTTACACCGCACCAAATTTGGCTAATTTGACGAAAAATTGCAAATTGTGCGCTTTTTTTACATACAAATCCCATTTTCCAAATTTGGAATTCCATCACATTTGGCCTCATTCGCCGACCAATACAATCCACAGTTCCTCAATATAGCAACCCTCCCTTCAAACCAGATACCGGCTAGCAACAAAGTTAAATAGTTGGTTTCATTAATTTTTCATAGTTACCGAAGTAGTTAATTTTGTTCAGGGCGTGTGGAAATTTTAACCATATATATAATTTGCCTCTCCCTTGCACTTGTTGAATTTTCTATTTGCTATAAAGTATACCTGCACTCTTCAAAATAAAAAATTTCCCTTTCAAACTCTGGCTAATGTTTTGGTTTAAATGTAGTTAACAGTTAAAGTCGTCAATGTTTTGGCTAACATGTTGTTAAGACGCTGTTTACACACAAAAAGTTTTGTTGCTCATTTTCTGCAACTTCTCTTTTGGACTTGCTCATCACATTTACACACAGAAATTTTTCTCAAGCACCCAGCCAGCAAGGTACCGTACATTTTACGAGCATTCCCAGCCAGCAAGGTACCGTACATTTTACGAGCATTGCGATTTACGAGCTATTCTCGAATAAAAAAACAATAACAAAAGAAGCTTTTCTGTCACGTCAAACAAAAAAATTAAAATAAAAAATTTCAAACAAAAAATTTTGAACGAAAATTTTCAAACTGATATTTTAAAAGTAAGTATGTTTGTAAAATATCTAATTAAAAACACAAATAACATAAAATATATCTTTTAAATTATTACTAGCGTGCTGGAAGGTGGATTTGCGGAAAAAGAAAAAGGGACAGAGAAAGTAGCTGCTATTCTGGGATCTCGGGATGCCCTCTGGGTTGTATGACCCACTATTTATAAGTTGTGATGCCTAACATGTAAACCAATATCAGTATGTACTTACACGCTGGCAAAAAGGTACACAATTTTATTATTTAATAAAAAAACGTTATACCTAAAATTTAGGTTTGTTTATTTGTATTATTTTTCGCATTGAAATCAGTCGGTAAGGCAGTCTAGAAAGTCGGTTTTTCTATCGAAAATTAATTGTTTACGAGTACATTTACGATAAAAAAACGGACGTAAAAAGATTCATATACGAGTGCTTTTTCGATACTTTTACGACAATCGTAGGCAAAAAACATTTCAGAGCGAAACCGGATTCGTAGGCGAATCGTAAACGGATATCATAAACGATATTTTATCAGAGCTTTCTTCGAGAAAACGTCAGTTTACGAGCTCGTTTACGATGATTTTGCTGGCTGGGTTGCGATTTACGAGCTATTCTCGAATAAAAAAACAATAACAAAAGAAGCTTTTCTGTCACGTCAAACAAAAAAATTAAAATAAAAAATTTCAAACAAAAAATTTTGAACGAAAATTTTCAAACTGATATTTTAAAAGTAAGTATGTTTGTAAAATATCTAATTAAAAACACAAATAACATAAAATATATCTTTTAAATTATTACTAGCGTGCTGGAAGGTGGATTTGCGGAAAAAGAAAAAGGGACAGAGAAAGTAGCTGCTATTCTGGGATCTCGGGATGCCCTCTGGGTTGTATGACCCACTATTTATAAGTTGTGATGCCTAACATGTAAACCAATATCAGTATGTACTTACACGCTGGCAAAAGGGTACACAATTTTATTATTTAATAAAAAAACTTTATACCTAAAATTTAGGTTTGTTTATAAAAAAACTTTATACCTAAAATTTAGGTTTGTTTATTTGTATTATTTTTCGCATTGAAATCAGTCGGTAAGGCAGTCTAGAAAGTCGGTTTTTCTATCGAAAATTAATTGTTTACGAGTACATTTACGATAAAAAAACGGACGTAAAAAGATTCATATACGAGTGCTTTTTCGATACTTTTACGACAATCGTAGGCAAAAAACATTTCAGAGCGAAACCGGATTCGTAGGCGAATCGTAAACGGATATCATAAACGATATTTTATCAGAGTTTTCTTCGAGAAAACGTCAGTTTACGAGCTCGTTTACGATGATTTTGCTGGCTGGGCAATTGTGTGACTTTTCAATTCAATTTGACATTTGTATAATTTCCTTCATTCGTTAAAAAAATTTGAATATTGAAAAAAACAAATATTTACATCGCTATTAAAAAATTCGAATATTTAAAAAAATATAAAATAGTGAGAATCCTGTTAGCGTGTTATATCCTTATATAACTATAGTGCCATAATGGGAGAAAAAATGAAATGGAGTCAAGCTCAAACCGAAAAGTTAATTCTGTTGGTGCAGCAAAACGAGTGCATTTTTAATATAAAGTCCAAGGACTATGTAGACCGGGATAAAAAATATGCAGCACTTAATGCTATTGCAAACGAAATGCAAGTGGATCTTCAGGAAGTCAAACGCAAATGGAAGAATTTGAGGACCCAATATGTAAAAGAGCTCCGAGAAGTACGTCACTCAAAAAAAAGTGGTGCTGGATTGTGCGATGTGTATTCACCAAAGCTATGGTGTTTTAGTCAGCTCCAGTTTCTCGAAAGCCACACATATGCAAGGAAGGGGGAGAGCAATTATGAGGTACATATCTAATATCTTTAAACGAGTTAATCTTGTATATTTGTATATTTGTATGTTCGGACTATCTCGAGAACCGCTTGACCGATTGGGATTAAATTTGGCACAAAGATAGTATGATGGATTCTAAGACTACCCACTTTAGGGTTGCCACTTGGGGCGGTTTACAGGGTTGCCACCTATCCCTTTTTTTTAATTATGGAGCAAGATATGCCAATATGGGTATCATATGAAAGGTATTTTCGGCGTGATACCAACTAAAATATTTTCAAGTAGAGTTGCCACCTAGGGTTGCCACCTTACCACAATATATTTGTATATCCGGTACTATCTCGAGAATCGCTTGACCGAATTGGCTGAAATTTGGCATGGTGATAGTATGATCGATTTTAAGACTACCCACTTTAGGGTTGCCACTTGGGGCGGTTTACAGGGTTGCCACCTATCCCTTTTTTTTTAATTATGGAGCAAGATATGCCAATATGGGTATCATATGAAAGGTATTTTCGGCGAGATACCAACTAAAATATTTTCAAGTAGGGTTGCCACCTTACCACAATATATTTCTATATCCGGTACTATCTCGAGAACCGCTTGACCGATTTGGATGAAATTTGGTATGTAGATAGTATGATTGATTCTAAGACTATCAATTTTGGGGGTTGCCACGTCATCATTTGGGATAATTTTTGGGTTATTTTGGGAACATCTGAGGGACTATTCAAGTATTATTTTGGGATCATTTTTGGGTCATTTTGTGGTAATTTTCGTATCGTTTAGGGTACATTTAAGGGTGTTTTTGGGGTAATTTGTGAATTATTTTTGGACCAATTTGGGATCATTTTAGGGTCATTTTTGGATCATTTTTGGGTAGTTTTGGGTATCAAAGTAAAGGTATTGTCGCCGACATACCAGCTAAAATATTTTCAAGTAGGGTTGCCACCCAGGGTTATCATTTTACCGTATTTCAATTGTATTTTGTATTTTGGGATCATATTTGGATATTTTAGGATTATTTTGAGAACATCACTTTGGGATAATTTTGGGGCTTGCTTGAGATCATTTTGGGTTCAATTTCGGATTAATTTGGTACAATTTTGGGTAATTTATTTTCGGTTCATTTTGGAGCCATTTTTGGATAATTTTTGTATCATTTTGGGATAATTTTTGGGTTACTTTGGGAACATTTGAGGGTCTTTTTGGGGTGGTTTTGGGATTATTTTAGGATATATTTGGGATCATTTTGGTGTATTTTTTGGATCGTTTAGTGTGCATTTAAGGGTATTTTTGGGGTAATTTGGGAATTATTTTTGGACCAATTTGGAATAATTTTAGGTTCATTTTCGGATCATTTTCGGGTCGTTTTGGGTTCAATTTCGGATCATTTTGGGAACATTTAAGGGTCTTTTTGGGATCATTTTAGGATTATTTTAGGGTCATTTTGGGATCATTTTGGGTAAGTAAATTTAGCGCTAAATTGATAGCACCGAGCAAGCTCGGTCATCCAGGTACTGTATATTATATCGTCGATCCCATGGAAGACTAACATGTTTCGTTATTTGGATGAAAGACTAACATATTTCAGTTCTTTCCGTGGAAGACTAACATGTTTCAGCCAAAGTTTTTTATTAGAATTTCTAGTTTTTTTGGAGTATGCAGTTTTGTAGCTCAATGAATTCTAGTCTAAGAAGGTGCTAGTCTTAAGTTCGTAAAAAATTGTGCTGATTTTTGGCGATTTTTTTCCACGATTTTAATTATTTTCTTTCATATAAAAAGTTACTATTATGAACTTATACGGACTTAAGATTAGCACCTTCTTAAGCTTGGTATTGTCTTCACGCGTAAAAAATGTTGCAAGTAGCCTAAACACCATTTTAAATAACTTTTTTGATAAATGAATTATAACAAAGGTTTCTAGCTTAGAATTGCTACCTTACAAGTCAAAGGATTTGTAATTATAGGCGTTAGCAACATTTCACGGCAAAAAATGTTGCCAAGGCAATTACGCCATGAAAAAACAAGTTCAAAACGTGGAAAGGATTGAATAAGATGGGAAACGATGATAGGAACATATTTTGCATTCTAGGCACTGAAATTGTGATTTCAAATGGTTTCTAGGCCACTTGCAACATTTTTCACGCGTGAAGACAATACCCAGCTTTAGACTAGAATTGAATGAGCTACAAAACTGCATACTCCAAAAAAATCTAGAAATTCTAAACTTTGGCTGAAACATGTTACTCTTCCACGCGAACAACGAAACATGTTAGTCTTCCACGCGAATAACGAAACATGTTAGTCTTCGTTGGGAGCGACGATATATACTTTGTACTTATTCTAAACTTTATCTTACTCAAAGCTCTTCTTTTAAATTAATTTTAGAATACATTTTTTGTTTTAAGGGCGGCGGTTCTTCCCAAAATGAACAGCAATCAATCGAAATTCCAAGCACTAGTTCACAAGCGAACTTTCCTTGTGCAGGCATGCCAAGTTCACAGAGTGCTCCTATTGAGGTAATCCCTATAATAAGAAAATTTTATGAACACTGAAAGGCTGAATATTCTCTTGATCTGATCTGTGTTTAAGGTCACTACAAACAACAGCAGCGAAGGGCCCCCACGAAAAAGAGCTAAGGTACATACATACATACCCTGCAGTCAACTTAACTAGTTTTATACTAATCAAATACCAGTCAGCCAGGCGGCCTCAACTAGTTCGAGTTCTGTAATTTTTCCATATTAGCAACTGGTATTTTTAACACGGCGATGTCCTACGAGATGGCAATTGTCCAGCTCCATCACGTTGGAACCCGCTTTGAAAAAATTCAAATTTTTTTTGCACTTTCGTCAACTACAAACGACGAGATTGATTGTAGTGAAACTCATTTTTTTGTAGTTCTTATAGTTACTCCGAAAATATAATACATTGTGCAGAAACCAAGCAAACTAAGTAAATTTGAGTTTTTTTTGTTAAAATATGTTTTAAATCGTTTGTAGTTTTTTATACGAAAAAAAAATTTTTTTTTGCTCCAAAGGTTTCGGAGATATGGCCTAATGCACATCACGCTGGAACCCGCTTTGAAAAAACTCAAACTTTTTTTGCATTTTTGTGAACTACAAACGATGAGATTGATTGTAGTGAAATTCATTTTTTTTTTGCTCCAAAGGTTTCGGAGATATCGAAAACGCATGTTAAAAAAAGGCAGAATTCAGCAATTTGAAAGCACTAAAAGTACTTTTCCTACAACTACAAACGACAAAATTGATTGTAGTGAAATTTTTTTTTTTGTAGCTTTTATAGTTACTCCGAAAATACAATATATTGTGCAGAAACCAAGCAAATGAAGTAAATTTTGTTTTTTTTTGTTGAAATATGTTTTAAATCGTTTGTAGTTTTTTATCCGAAAAAAAATTTTTTTTTTGCTCCGAAGGTTTTGGAGTGATCGAAAACGCATGTTAAAAAAAGACAGAATTCAGCAATTTGAAAGCACTAAAAGTACTTTTCCTACAACTACAAACGACAAAATTGATTGTAGTGAAATTTTTTTTTTGTAGCTTTTATAGTTACTCCGAAAATACAATATATTGTGCAGAAACCAAGCAAATGAAGTAAATTTTGGTTTTTTTTTGTTGAAATATGTTTTAAATCGTTTGTAGTTTTTTATCCGAAAAAAATTTTTTTTTTGCTCCGAAGGTTTCGGAGTAATCGAGAACGCATGTCAAAAAAAGGCAGAATTCAGCAATTTGAAAGCACTAAAAGTACTTTTCCTACAACTACAAACGACAAAATTGATTGTAGTGAAATTTTTTTTTTTGTAGCTTTTATAGTTACTCCGAAAATACAATATATTGTGCAGAAACCAAGCAAATGAAGTAAATTTTGGTTTTTTTTTGTTGAAATATGTTTTAAATCGTTTGTAGTTTTTTATCCGAAAAAAAATTTTTTTTTTGCTCCGAAGGGTTAGTTATAACGATGGGTTAGTTATAACTACTTGATGGGTTAGTTATAGCTTCATGATGGGTTAATTGTAACTACTTTATGGGTTAGTTTAACTTGTTTTCTTTTTCGTTTAATTAACTGTTACGTAACTGCCTGGTGCGGGAGAGGAGGAGTGGCGGGTCGGCATGGTTGTAGCCCGGCTGAGGCTCGTCGGCATTGGGGAGCAGTTCTTGCCACTTCTCCTTACCCAGCAGTTGCGAAGCAAAATTAGAGTTCATGCCTGGGGAAAGAATATATGCAAAAAAAGAAATAGTGATATAGAAAAAGCGGGAGAAAACCTGTCCGAGTCAGGTGTAGCCTTCCCACCCCTCCTGTTCACGATTTTATTAAAAATTTTCGCCTGCGGCGCTCTTCCATAATCAAGAACTCTGTACTGTTGGGTGTATTTGAAAAAAAAAGAAAATTTTTAATAAAAAATCGCGCGATTTTTATTAAAAACTTTCGCCTGCGGCGCTTTTCCATAATCAAGAAACCTGTACTGTTGGGTTTATTTAAAAAAAATCGCGCGATTTTTTATTAAAAATTTTCGTCTGCGGCGCTTTTCCATAATCAAGAAATCTGTAGTTAGGTTTATTTAAAAAAAATCTTCCATAATCAAGAAACCTGTAATGTTGGATTTATTAGAAAAACAAGTAAGGAAAGCTGTCTTCGGCTGTGCCGAAGGCTAAATACCTTTCATGAATAAGCGTCACGATTTTCACTGTTTGATCCCCAGTACAGCCTGTGTGAATTTAACTTTAGCTCATACCGAAATTATCGGAGCTATCGATTATATGGGGACGATGTGTTATATTGGTCCAATCTCATTGATTTTTAACATCGACATTCCACATTCTAAAATAGCAACATTTACGAAATTTCACGTTCCTACCGATATAATTACAGGAGTTATCTACCAAAATCCGTTTATCGGAACAATCGATTGTATGGGGGCTATGTGAAATATTTATCCCATTTCAATGATTTTCAACATCGATATTTTACATATAAAGATAGCGATGCTTCCAAAATTTCGCGTTCCTATGTGTTTAATTACAGGACTTATAGCCCAAAATCCGCTTATCGGAATAATCGATTGTATGGGAGCTATGTGAAATATTTATGCCATCTCAATGATTTTCAACATCGATATTTCGCATATAAAAATAGCGATACTTCCAAAATTTCACGTTCCTACCTATATAATTACAGGAGTTATCTACCAAAATCCGTTTATCGGAACAATCGATTGTATAGGGGCTATGTGAAATATTTATCCAATCTCGATGATTTTCAACATCGATATTTCACATATAAAAATAGCAATACGTCCAAAATTTCACGTTCCTTCGTGTTTAATTACAGGAGTTATAGCTCAAAATCCGTTTATCGGAATAATCGATTGTATGGGAGCTATGTGAAATATTTATCCCATCTCTATGAGTTTCAACATCGATATTTCACATATAAAAATAGCAATACTTACAAAATTTCACGTTCCTACGTGTTTAATTACAGGAGTTATAGCCCAAAATCCGTTTATCGGAATAATCGATTGTATGGGAGCTATGTGAAATATTTATCCCATCTCTATGAGTTTCAACATCGATATTTCACATATAAAAATAGCAATACTTATAAAATTTCACGTTCCTTCGTGTTTAAATACAGGAGTTATAGCCCAAAATCCGTTTATCGGAATAATCGGTTGTATGGGAGCTATATGTTATATTGGTCCGATCTTGCTGGTTCCGACAAATGATTCCTATATTGGAAAATGGTGGCCGCATACCAAATTTCAGCCAAATATCTCAAAAACTGAGGGACTAGTTTGCGTTCAAACAGACAGACAGACAGACAGACAGACAGACAGACAGACAGACGGACAGACGGACAGACGGACATGGCTAAATCAACTCATCTCGTCATCCTGATCATTTCGGTATACTTATTGATGGGTCTATCTCTTCTTCTTCTCATATTTACAAACATCGGACCAAAGTTATAATACCATTTCATGTTCATGAAAGGTATAAATATAAAATTTTTAATAAAGTATAGCGCGATTTTTTATTAAAAATTTTCGACTGCGGCGCTGTTCCAGAACCGAGAAAAGGAAACATTTTTTTTTTTTTTCAAATAATAAAACAGCGTTTTTTCATCCAATACAAAAAAAAAAAAGCACTGGCGCTTTCAAACCATTGTATGTAGAATGTGTTCATTGCAATATTGAAATCCATTAATTTATACTCAAAAGTACAATTCGTAATTTAAGCGTTTTAACCTCCCTCTCCCTTTTGGTTATTTTCAAGTGAGATTTTATTGTACTGGGGTCCATATCCACAATTTTTAAACATGTAATTTATGGACGCCCCTTAAAGCTACGTTTACACTGCACCAAATGCGTCACTTTTGGCCAAGTATTTTCGAAACCGTTCATCCGCAGATTGAATTTGATCACCAAATTTGGTCAAATTAAATTAAGTTCTTCTAATTTGGCAAACAAATTCATTCTGGGGACAGACATTCTCGAAATAACTTCGCCAAATGCGACGTATTTGGTGCAGTGTAAATGTATCATAAGAAATGTATGTCTTCATTAACACATGTCTGGCAACACCTGACTCGCTAATAGCCATAGTGTACCAATACAAGTGTAAACTCTTCTGCACAGACGTCAAAATTCCAAAATGAGCTTAACACCTGTTCATCAGAGTTGTTTTTTGGAAAAAGAGCATCATTTTGCGCCGAATTGCATTCGATTTGCTCTAAAAAAATTAGTAGTAGGTTGCATAAAAAAGTAGTTCGCTAAAACTTAGAAATTAGATTTTTTTAACATAAATAACAGCGAATTATATAAAATTATTAGTTAGAATAACTCTTTCGAGTCTGCTCACTATTTTCTATTAAACAAATAACAAACAACTGCTAATAATTAGCTTCAAACCCCAAAATTTGGTATTTGTTTCCTTTAGGGGTCAACTCCTAATAAATTAGCTAGAATTATGGAAGATAGCTCAAAATACGGGTTTTGGCCTGAGGATCACGAATCCGGAAGCGCTTTTTAATTTTTTTGTGTCTGTGGAAAGTTATGGAGTAAAGGAGTTGACCCCTAAAGGAAACAAATACCAAATTTTGGGGTTTGAAGCCTTCTTTGTAAGATATGTATTTGATAGTAAATCTATCTAAAAACATTGTATATACATGTTTCTAAAAAAAGCGTTTGTTTTCATTTTCTGTCTAATTTCTCATTTCGAAGATGCTTACCTCAAAATTTTTCTGTAAAATAAATAAAATTTACTAGTTTTAAGTTTTTTTATCTTGTGTCTTTTTTTTTCTTTGATATAAAGTATAATCTAAAAGTTGCCCTAGAAACTGGAGTGAAAAAGTTGTGCAACACAGCAACACTTTTGTGCAAACAAGAACCCTGTTTCATTGATATTCGGTCCTGCACAAAACCCTGTTTTGCCGAGTGCAACGAAAACAACAATAGCAACCCAGATTTTACCGTTAGAATTTGCCAATTTTTGACAGCGATTTGTAAGCCAACAACAATTTTTTGACGTCGATTTGTGCTGTCAAAAGAAGAGTTTACACTTGTACTGATACACTATGCTAATAGCTCAAGTTGTTAGTTTGTTATATGTACCATTGTTTGTTGCGTGTTGTGTTTGTTTTATGTGCTGTGTTTTTGATATATGTACAGTATGTATATATAATATGTATAATATATAATATTATGAATAAAATGTGCAGTGAACAAGTAAAAAAGGTAAACAAACTAAGTGCAGTGAAAAAACAATAACATAGTGTGGCGAATGTTCTCAAGAATCGCTCATCTCCCAACTCTAGCGTATTTCCATCACTAGCGTCACAACCACAACCACAGCTGTTTAGATACATGACGTGAGAGCGACAGAGTGAGAGGCAGCTCGCGTGTTTGCGAATGTGGCACAAAGAGGAGATGACGATAGATAAACGCTTCGAGAACACTGTTGCACGAATAAACCAGAAAGGTGTAGACATTTCTAGGTTGTGAAGCTGCTGTTTGCTAGGGTATATAAACCGCGCAAAGACAACGCATATCAATCAGTTTATTTTGAAGTGTTGTACAGTGAAGTACTGAACAGTAAATTAACCCGCGATATTGTACTACGGTTTTTAGTACTGAATAAAGCGTAATACTTATTAAACAGAATCGGAATGTTTTATTTAACGTACAGTGATCGAACTCAGGGAAAATAATCAAGGAATCATCGAATTCGTCACAATTGGTGTCAGAAGCGGTATTGTTAAATAAATACAAGGACATTGAAAAGGATAACAAGGACATTGAAAAGGATAACTAGGACATTGTAAAGGTAACAAGGACATTGCAAGGATATGGCAAAGTTTAATGACTTGAAGATCCAACAACTCAAAAACGAGTTGGAGAAACGTGGAATGGTAACAACAGGCAATAAGCCAGAGCTACAATCACGTCTACGGGAGGCTATGGAAGCGGAAGGAATCAACGTTGACGATTATGTTTTTCAGCTTTTGGAAGAGGGAGCGACGAAAATAGAAGAGCAAAAGGATACTCCGGATTCCGTGGCAAATGTGTACACAAACTCGCTGTTGGCTGTATTGGCTCAGATGTCGACGAATATAACATCAAAGTTTGAAGAACAGAAAACTTGCATGGCATCTCAGTTGGAACAACAAGAGACACGCATGGCATCTCAGTTGGAACAACAAGAGACACGCATGGCATCTCAGTTGGAACAACAAGAGACACGTATGGCATCAAAGTTGGAGGAACAAGAGACACGCATTACGTCTCGGTTGGAAGAGCAGGAGACACGAATGTTGTCGCAAATTTCGGCACAGGTATCGTCACAGATCTCCTCCCAATTGGAAGAACATAAGGCTTATATGTCATCTCAGCTGGAGGCACAAGAGGAACGTATGTCAGCACAGCTAAATATGCAGGACAGGAAAATAATACAGCTTGAGGAGAAAGTCGAAGCCGAGGTGGATGCGTTAAGAAGTCGTATCCAGGAGTTGCAGCTGAATCGTCCAAGTGTTTCAGCAAGCACTCCCAAGTTGAAACACCCATCCTTTGACGGTTCTGTTCCTTTCCAGGTATTTAAGCTACAATTTGAGAAGACAGCAGCTGTGAACAACTGGGGCGCTGAGGACAAAGTCGCTGCTTTATTTGTGTCATTGAAAGGACCTGCAGCCGAAATCTTACAGACTATTCCGGACGCTGAAAGAAACAACTATGAAGCGTTGATGGGAGCCGTTGAAAGACGTTACGGCAGCGAGCATAGGAGACAGATACATCAAATAGAGCTACAGAATCGCTTCCAGAAGACTAATGAGACATTGCAGGAGTTTGCATCAGATATCGAGAGGTTAGCCCATCTGGCAAACGCAGACGCACCCGTGGAATACATCGAAAGGGTAAAAATCCAAAGCTTCATAAATGGAATACGTGATGTGGAGACAAAGCGAGCCACATATGCCAATCCAAAGAGATCATTTGCGGAGACGGTATCACATGCTCTAACACAAGAAACAGCCTCGCTTTTGAGTAAACCCACGTACATAGCTCACCGTGTGGAAGTGGAGACGCCAGACTGGGCCGAAAAAATTGACAAAATCCTAGAAGCACTAAACGGGAAGCAACAGAAAAATGAAGGGGTTATTAAGTGCTTCAAGTGCGGAAAACCTGGTCATATTGCACGTTATTGTGGATCTGGATCTGACTTCAATAATTCCAATAAGGCAAGCGGACGTAAGCGGAAGGCTGAAGGAGATGAGCAAGTCTGCCAATCTAACCAACCGTTAAACTAAAGAGAGTCAGCCAAAAGGGGCGTAGGCTGGCTCCCGCAATTGGATGCCCCATAGTCTCTATCTCACAGATCGGAAGGAAGTCGAGTAATGTTACTGTTGGAGGACTCGTGGATGGAAAGGAGCGTTTACTGACTGTTGATACGGGCGCATCTCATTCCATTATTCGATCCGATTTAGTCAACAAAGAAGTGAGGCCATTACATGGAGCAAAGCTGCGTACGGCGACCGGTGAGGATACCCAAGTCCAAGGAGAAGTAACATGTGAAATCGCAATTGGGAATGTCACCGTACTGCATAATTTTATAGTGGCAGATATTGTTGATGAGATCATAGTTGGTGTGGATTTCTTAAGCAACCAAGGCATCAAGATCGACATGCAAAACAGGACTATGAGCTATAAGAACATGGATGTGCCACTAAATTTTGGTTACGAGAACAAGTACATCAGTAAGCGGGTCCTCGTGGAAGAAAGCCAACAAATTCCACCGAAGTCGGAGGCGATCGTTTGGGCAAGGATTGATGGAGATTATGGGACAAACAAATTGTGGGTTGTCGAGGCAGCAAACAAATCAAAGACGGATATACTAGTAGGAAAAACACTGGCTATGACAAAACAAGATGGACGTATACCGGTAAGAGTACTAAATGAGTTTCGATCGCCAATCAAGCTTTCCAAAGGAGCTATATTGGGACAATGTCAGGAGGTGGAGGTGGTTATAAATTGTGAGCAGCTCCAGGAACATTAATCTATCAGATGATATCACGGCGTGGACGCAAGATCTCGAAGAAGACCACCAGAGTAAGGCAAAACAACTTCTACTAAAGTACTCTACCATATTTGACAAGGATGGCTCCAAACCAGGTCGGACCAATATAGTGAAGCATCACATTGATACAGGTGACGCGAGACCAATCCGCCAAGGTCCTCGAAGTGTTCCATTGGCCAAACGCCAAGTGGTAAGAGAAATTATACAGGAAATGCGTGACAGCGGCGTGATCGAACCATCAGCTAGTCCATGGAGCTCACCGGTAGTGCTAGTGAAGAAAAAGGATGGAAAAATGCGGTTCTGTGTGCACTACTAAGTTGAACGACGTAACGAAAAAGGACAGCTATCCATTACCCAGAATTGACGATACTCTGGACTCACTATCTGGTACGAAATGGTTCTCAACACTGGACTTGAAAAGCGGCTATTGGCAAGTGGAGGTTAAAGATGAGGATAAGGAGAAGACAGCCTTCAGCGTAGGAGAGGGGCTGTGGCAATTTACGGTAATGCCCTTTGGACTATGTAACGCTCCAGCTACTTTTGAGAGACTTATGGATCAAGTATTGAAAGGACTGCATTGGAAAACATGTTTGGTGTACCTGGACGACATCATCGTGCTGGGAAAAAGCTTTGAGGAACACCTCAAGAACTTGGAGGAAGTTTTCCAAAGGATAGCTGGCGCCGATCTGAAATTAAGTCCCAAAAAGTGTGCATTGTTCAAGAAGGAAGTAAGTTACTTGGGGCACAAGGTTACTACGGAGGGAATTTGCACTGCTAAAGAGAAGATCGAAGCAGTAAAGGATTGGCCAAGACCCAACGATTTGCATGAGTTACGAAGTTTCCTTGGACTGTGCACGTATTATCGCCGATTTGTACCGAATTTCGCCAGCGTAGCCAGTAGCCTTCATGAGTTGACCAGAAAGAATATGTCATTTGATTGGAAGAAGGAACATGAAGTGGCTTTCCAAACCTTGAAGGAACGGCTGTGCACTGCCCCAATGTTAGCGTATCCAATCCCAGGTTCAGCGTTTATTCTGGATACAGATGCAAGTGGTTATGCGATTGGAGGAGTTTTGTCACAGATTGTCGATGGGCAGGAGAAGGTAGTGGCGTACTATAGCCGCACAATTCGAAAGCCCGAAAGGAACTATTGTGTAACACGAAGAGAACTACTGGCATTGGTAGAGTGCATCAAACATTTCCACAAGTATCTCTATGGACAGCGATTCCACGCCAGGACAGACCATGCAGCGTTGAAATGGCTTTTGCAGTTTCGTAATCCGGAAGGTCAATTGGCACGGTGGATAGAGCGACTACAAAGTTATGACTTTTCCATAGAGCATCGCAAAGGCAGCAACCACGGCAATGCTGATGCAATGTCCCGGCGACCATGTAACCTAGAATGCAAGCATTGTTCGAAAGCTGAGGCCAAGGAAGATGTTATAGATATGCGCCTGATGACTATAACATCTACGGACGAATGGAACATGGATCAACTAAGGAGGCATCAGCTAGAGGACCCAGATCTGGTACGTGTGATGCAAGGAATCGAGCAAAACGAACGACCAACAAGAGAAGAGATGTCAGCAGAGAGTCCTGTTGCCAAGTCATATTGGGCACAGTGGAACAGTCTGAAATTGGTATCCGGTTGCTTACATAGAGTATGGGAAAGCGAAGATGGTCAATGCGCCCGGAAGCTGGTAGTTGTCCCAAGGAATAAAATCTCTGATGTTTTGAATGAGCTACATAATGGTCCAAGTGGAGGCCATCTCGGAGTCACGAAAACGTTGGAGAAAGTCAAGCAGAGATTCTATTGGGTTGGTTGCCGGCAGTCGATCGCGGAGTGGATTGCCAACTGTGAGGTGTGCATCAAAGCAAAGGGTCCGAAGTCGAGACGCCATGGACAGATGAAGCAGTACAACACAGGTGCACCGTTTGAGAGGATTGCCATGGATGTAGCTGGTCCATTTCCTACTAGCAAACTCGGGAACAAGTACGTATTAGTTGTTATGGACTATTTCAGCAAATGGCCAGAAGTTTACCCGATTCCAAATCAAGAGGCAGAAACCATTGCAGAGGTGTTCACTAACAATTGGATAGCGAGGTTTGGTGTACCGATGGAGTTACATTGTGACCAAGGCAGGAATTTCGAATCAGTCGTATTCCAAGAAATGTGCAAGATATTGGGTATTCGGAAAACTCGAACAACTGCATTGCATCCTCAGTCAGATGGCATGGTGGAACGTTTCAATCGAACCTTGGAAGAGCACATGAGGAAAGTAGTGGATAAGTTCCAGAAAGATTGGGATACGCACATCTCCTTGTTTCTGATGGCATATCGCTCGGCAATACATGAAACTACGGGTCAGACTCCGGCAAAAGTAATTTTTGGGAATGATCTGCGGTTGCCAGCTGACTTGAAGTTTGGGATAAATGCTGATGAAGGAATAAATGCCAGGAAATCCACTAGCATCTTGGAAGAAGAAATGAGAGAAATACACGATCTTGTAAGACAACGGACGAAGATCATGAGTGATAAGATGAAAGCCAGATACGACAAAGCCATCAACTCGGAAGGTTTTAAAGAAGGAGATTTAGTGCTGTTATACAACCCACAACGAAAGAAAGGTTTGTCCCCAAAACTGCAAAGTAACTGGGAAGGCCCATATAAAGTAATAAAGCGGATAAATGATGTTGTCTACCGCATACAAACTGTTGGAAGACCACGAAACAAAATGAAGGTGGTTCACCTGGAGAGGCTAGCAACGTTTGGATCGGGAAATGTGTCTGATCGGGACGATCAGACTTAGGTGGAGGGCAGTGTGGCGAATGTTCTCAAGAATCGCTCATCTCCCAACTCTAGCGTATTTCCATCACTAGCGTCACTACCACAACCACAGCTGTTTAGATACATGACGTGAGAGCGACAGAGGGAGAGGCAGCTCGCGTGTTTGCGAATGTGGCACAAAGAGGAGATGACGATAGATAAACGCTTCGAGAACACTGTTGCACGAATAAACCAGAGAGGTGTAGACATTTCTAGGTTGTGAAGCTGCTATTTGCTAGGGTATATAAACCGCGCAAAGACAACGCATATCAATCAGTTTATTTTGAAGTGTTGTACAGTGAAGTACTGAACAGTAAATTAACCCGCGATATTGTACTACGGTTTTTAGTACTGAATAAAGCGTAATACTTATTAAACAGAATCGGAGTGTTTTATTTAACGTACAGTGATCGAACTCAGGGAAAATAATCAAGGAATCATCGAATTCGTCACAGTAGTTTGTTCGTGAAAATAACCAAAAGCAACTACTCGCTGTGAACACAACTATTTCAATGGCCTTTTTGTTGCCAAGTCATGGCGGGTTTTTAAAATAATCAAAGTATATTAAACAAAGTAATAGTGAACTTGACAGCTCTCTCTTTTCTGTAGGAGTTTTCCCGTCAAATGAAAAAAAATATTAACCCGCTATGTTTAAGATTTTTAAATTTTTTCAATAGTGCGAAAAAATAGCAAATTGTTTCATTTAAATACAATAGCGCTTGCTGATTTGAGTAATCAATGGACTTACGTCCTTTCTAATCATGGCTTCCTCAATGGCCTGATACCTCGTATTATCGAAAGCGCCTGATATATCGATAAATGCACACAAGGCTATGTTTTTAGACTCTATGGTCTTTTCAATTTTTTCCGTAAGGCAATGGATAGCAGTCTCTGTAGATTTTCTGTGTTGGTAGGTAATCAAATAGGTTTTTACACAGAGGAAGTTTCTTTAAGTTTTCTTCTCTAATGTGCTGATCCAAAATTTTCTCCATTCCTTTTAGGAGAAAGGAACTGAGACTTATTGTTCGATAAAGTTACTCCGGAACTGTTTGGGCTAGCATTTTTCGCGGTATTGATCATTTTTTGGGCTGAGCAAATGTTATCTAATTTTTCCGTAAAGCAATTGTATGGGACACAAAAACGGTGCTTGGGTGGCAAAGGGTTAATACGCTTGTTTACATTTTTTTGAAGGAAAAACTCCTACAAAAACAAAATGTTTCAGTTGTCAATTCTACCTTGTTGAATTTGCCTTGAAAATAATGTTTTATTTTGGTTATTCGCGTCAAAAGTGCGAAATAAATAATGGAAAATGTAAAGTGAATAAACAAAATATATGCATGTGTAATTGAATAACCATATGCACGTAGTTTGTTTATTCATGAATGGGCATTAGGCAACTCGCTGTAACTGCAAGCAATGCAAATTGTTGTTGCCTAGTGATTCTGTGAAAATAAACATTGAGGGTTTTTTTTTAATTTTATAATTTGACTTTTTTTAATATATTCGATTTAAATAGCAGTGCGGGTAGTAGGAAAAGCATTTTTTTATAATATAGTTGTATTTTGTGCGTATAATGTTAGCGAAATCGGATTGAAGTGGTAAATTTGTTTGGAGAAATTTGCAACTTTAAGTGCAAATTTCTCATTAAATATAGGCCTCCGACGGCTCCGGTTTTTATTTTGTACTCTGTGCGACCCCCTCTACTTGTTAAAAAAAAAAATAAAAGCCGCTCCGTGCATTATTAAGCGGGCTACCCACCTGCCAAGAAATGCCTCAAGAAAAAAACGAGCATATATTTCTTGAGCCTGGTCAAGAAATTTTGACGTTTATCAAATTTTCCATTTTTTTGCAAATTACTCTTATAAAAATGTATAAAACATGTTTAGTGAGATATTTACTCACCTTTGCCGTGAATCTGCACGTTTACCTCAAGAAATATGTACGAGCATATTTATTTCTTGAGGTAAAGCGGCATTGCCAACCATAGAAAATTGTAGTATTTTTTCTTATGAGCTGAGTATTGGCTCAAGAAAATCTGACGTGTGAAAACAGTTCTTGACCATTTCTTGAGCGTTTTTTTATATGGAGTTTGACATTTCTTGGCAGGTGAGTAGCCAGCTTTAGAAAGAATGCCCCCACATTTGGTGCAGTGTAAATGTACTCTTACCGATTTTTGAGCTGTTGAGTTGTGGTGACATATTTAATAATAAGTACTGGCAACCCTACAAGGCGGACAATTCGCAACCGGTGCAAAAACACGCCGTTCATCAATTTGCAAAATTTAATTTATTTGAGGCACGGCATATTTAACTTATCTAGCCGGTGGTTTTTAATTTTGAGCAGTTAAGTTTCGAAAATATTGTCTAAAAATGTCGCTGGTATTTCAAAATGCGGATTCTGTTAAACAAGCACTTTTTGAAGAGTTGCAAAATTTGCTTAGTTCCGAGACGACTGTGTTGCAGTCAGCTGAACAAAAAATAAAGCACTTGGAATACACGGAAGGTATGTTACATATTGGCCGGTAAGATTTACATCTACGGTATAAAACCTCAAAAGGTTCCACTAGCCTTACGAAAATGTTCCCACAACAGAAGTGCCATGTGCTAGTTCCGGGTTCAATATCGAGCAGAGGAATTTGGATATTTCCGAATAATATAAACTTACTTTACCTCTAATTTGCATTGTCTATTTCAGGATATGGCATTTACTTATCTGAATTAATTATGAATCAATCCTTTGACCTGCCATTACGTCAAATAGCTTGTATCATGCTCACCCGTTATGTTGAGAACCACTGGAGTGAGGACGATGAGGTTGCTACAGAACAGGCAAAACGTACAATACGAAACATCCTACCGAATGGATTATACGATCCGAATTCGAAGATACGTTCATCAGTGGCTCATACGATTTCCACAATTGCTATGACTGATTGGCCCACGATTTGGACAGAGCTATTTGATATTATTATAAAATGCCTGGGTGGCAATGAAGACTCCATACATGGTGCTATGCAGGTATTGAACGATTTCTCTTATGATGAGAAACAAGTTAAAGAATTGGGACCAGTAATTATATCCGAAGTCTATCGAATTTTTGAATCTGAACAAAATTACAGCATTAAGACACGCACGTCCGCTATAAAGATATTGAAATCGCTGTTCTTGTCTATAAGCATAAATATTGCTGATAAACATGAGCAAGCAACAATGATGAACTCGATTTTAAATACTTTCATGGGGAAACTAATGCTTTACCTTTCAATGAATAGTGGCGCAACATCGAATTTTTTGCTAAGGACAGAAATTGTGAAAAGTAAATGGGTTGTGATTACTGCATAGAATTTTAAAATACATATTTATTATATATTTTAGTACTAACATTCCTGGTCACCGAAATGCCAAAATATATCCATCCGTATATGGATCGCATACTACCAATTATATGGCAGCTCCTCACCCAAGTAGCAGATGTGTATGTCAAAGTGACTGTCAATCAAATCGAACCCAGTCCCTTCCCTGCTTCAGATGTTGAAGAAGATGATGAACTCACCAACTTTTCTACAATGATTGTACAAATCTTTGAATTCATTCAATGTATTATTTGTGCTGGAAAATTCCGTGCCGTCATAAAAAATGTACTTACCGATTTAATTTATATTGTGATTGTATATATACAAGTAGCTGAGGAGTCAATTGAAGACTGGAATGATGACCCTGAAAAATTTGTGGTTGACGAAGAAGAAGGTGGTGTCGAATTAACTATAAGACTGTGCGGCCAAGATGTTTTAACTGTAAGTCTCTCCGATATACATATGTACATACATACATACTTTTAAAATCATGCATTTTTTGCAATTTCGTAACAGGCTCTGTGCGATGAAATTGGTGCCAAAGTATTGCCGGCGCTACAAGAAGCACTTGGTCGTCATATGAATGTAGCGGAAGCGGAAAAGACTGCACGCAATCCAAACTGGTGGAAAATTCAGGAAGCATGCATGGTAGCAGTGCATGCATATAGAGATCTTATTCTTGAAACTGAAAGTCAATTTGATTTATTAAACTATCTGACACTCGTGCGCAATTTACTGAACTATCAGGAAAGTGCTCATTTGGTCGGACGAGCTCTATGGACACTTAGTACATATTCGAAATCAAAACTGTACAATCCTCAGATGCTCGAGGAAATTTTGCAAGTAACACTACAGAGTTTATCACCAGAAAAATCTATCGTTTTAAAAATCAGTGCAGTCAGGTAAATGGTTATTTTATATTGGATATGTAGGAAGTATGCAATGTTATATATTTATTAGAGCTATTCACGGCTTCGTGCAAGCACATGAAAAATCTGAAGGCGATAAGCGCGCTTTGATACAAGCAAAACTTCCAGCCTTTGTCAATGGAATCTTAGAAATTATACCTAGTTGCAAATCATCACTACTCACGCTCGTTTTAGAATGTTTGACTACAATTATAACGGTATTGTACTCTGTAAGCATATTTGACAATCCTTACATCATACACTCTCTATTGCAGTTCGACCCTTCATTTGCTGTTCAGGCACAATCGAAATTGATCCCTTTGACAATCGCAGTGTTCCTAAAATATCCAGAAGACCCTTACATATTGGAAATCGTACAGGATCTAATAAAGGCTCTCTTACAAAACCCGATGTGTTTGCAGCCATTGCAGGAAAAGTTCATTCCAACTATCGTCAGTATACTGTCGTTACAAGGTGAAGAAGCGAATGTCGCGAAACAGGATATAGCATTAGATGTTTTGACTACAATCGTGAGATATTCGAAAGCACCACTATCAGCAGCACTTGTGGAAAATGCTTTCCCGGCAATGGTCCACTGTGTGCTCCGTTCTGATGATCATGCTGTAATGGTATCAGGTGGAGAATGTTTGCGCGCATTTATTTTTGTTTCACCTGATCAAATTTGTGCTTATAAAAACGGAGATGGTGTTAATTTTATTATGCAACTAACCACAATGTTACTTAATCCAATGAATAATGAAATGACAGCTGGGCAAATTGATCGTTTGGTAATAACCATCATAACCAAAATGGGTAACATGTTGGGAGAAAATGTTGATTTGCTTCTTAAAGCTGTAATCAGCAAAATGCAACTTGCGGAATGCCTTAAAGTGATAATGAGTTTGGTTGTTATATTTGCGCATCTCTTCCTTACACAAATGGATGCAGTACTCAATTTTCTATCCACCGTGCCTGGTCCAACAGGCGAACCAGCTATGCAATTCGTATTTAGCAATTGGTTAGCAAAGCAAACATCATTTTTTGGAACTTTTGAAAGAAAGGTACATATAAAACTACGCATTGCACCTTATCACAGTCTAAACTTAAATTTTGCTCCTAGGTAACAACAATGGCTCTTTGCAAGCTCTTCGAGTATGGTGTTACCACACAAGATAACCGTCTTACTTCGATCACAGTTAAGGAACAAGTCATATCAGAATCCAGTGGCACACGTGTGAAAACTCGCTCTCAAGCAGCTGCCTCTCAATGGGTTACAATACCTGCGCTTGTTAAAATTTTCAAACTGCTTGTAAATGAGCTAGCTCATTCGAAGGAAGCAAATCTAGCTGATTGTGAAGAAGAATCTGATGAAGATGAAGAACCTTCTAGTGAAGGCGTGGGCGACAAGCCTTCTGGAACTTCACCGCCTAAACCACGTTTCGTATCTGATTTGCTTTTCAATGAAGATGATGATGAAAATACCGATGATGATCAACTCACGCAGGAACTTATGAAAAATCCACTATTTCAAACAAATATGGAGGAAAGTTTAACTAAATTTTTACTAAACTTTTCCAGTAATGAACATTTTGGTATGTTCGTAAGCCATTTGAATGATTCTGAAAAGCAGGTGCTGAAGTCCATACAAGTAGATATTGCCTGAAAATCATTCGCAAGCAAACTCAGTTTTTACACTCATTCATCATCAACTAGAAACCGTTAAACATTCACATAAAACATTTTTATATTGAATACTAGTATATACCCGCGGCCTTGCCCGCCCCTGCGAAGTACCCTTTCAACATTTTAGGTAAAAATTCGGTCGTCGAAGTTCACCAAGTTAGGTAGATTGGTCAAATAAAAAACTGTTGGAAGAGCAATTATATGTCTATGTTCCTAGAGTTTTGAAAAAATAGTATGTATTGAAAAACGGGTTTCAAAAATTTTATTTAATATACATATCCTTGAAATCGATTGAAAGTGAGGTTTCTAAAGTTAAATATTTCTTTGGCTTTAAGTATGGATATAAATGTCTCAGAAAGCATTTATCGAATAGTTCATCTAAACTTCAAACTTTGATATTTATATAATACTAGCTGACCCGGCAGACGTTGTCCTCCCACAAATTTAGACCCCTATTGCGAGTGTCGATTTGCAGTAGAACAATTCTTTTCGATTGAATCGATCGAATTTTACATTGGTATTGTGTAACTTGATCGAACAAAAACTACCAATTTCGAATGCTTTTTTTAATATTTTCTATTTTTATTAAAATAATTTACTATTTATCAATTTTATTTGCACTTTGCAAATCAATCGACACGTCATCGACTGAAAAATAGCTGTAGAAAGACGATCGATTGTCGCTCATTAAGCGATCGGAGCGACACTCGCAATTGCTCGATGATCGCTAATCGCTTAGTAGTCGATTATCTATTGCGGTCGACACTCACAATAGGGGTGTTATTTCCCTGCATATTTCTCTAACCCGATCCCTATATCTATTTTAATCCATATCCCTATCTCCTTCGTATAGGAGGAACCACGCCCCCTTTTTCGTTATCCCCAGTTTTTTTGGAGGTGGCAGGGATTAATCTTGTTTAACTCCTCACGAAATTTCAGTGGTCTAACGTAACGTACTTTCAGGGATATGGACTATGAAATGTTTCCATCGTTTGGGAGGTGCCACGCCCCCTTTTTGTTTATCTCCAGTTTTTTTGGAGATGATAGGGATTAATCTTATTTAACTCCTCATGACATTTCAGTGGTCTAACCTAAATACTTCCCGAGATATGGACTATGAAGTATTTCATTCGTATGGGAGGTACCACGCCCCCTTTTTCGTTACCCCCAGTTTTTTTTTGGATGTGGTAGGGATCGATCCCATATAACCCCTTGCCAAATTTCAGTTGTCTAACATGAATACTTCCAGATATATGGACTATGAAGTATTTTATTCGTATGGGAGGTGCCACGTCCCATTTTGGTTAACACCCAGTTTTATGGGTGAGAATGGTGTTGTTATCCTATAGCTCTGTACAAATTTTCAGGTCCCTTTTAGAGATATTCACCTTGGAGAAAAAAGTTTGTATGGGAGATGCATATGTAGCAGAGTACACCTAGCGACAGCAGCACCACGCAACACGACGCGACACAACAATGTTGATCAAATAGGCAACTATTTGATCGTGTCGCGTCGTGTCGTTAGATGTACCCGTACCTTAAGACTTCACCAACAGAAGTCGGTGCGCTTTCACGTAGATCCGTGGTATACACATTATTAAAACAAAAATACCCAAAGAATTTTCGTTTAATACCAAATTTCATTAAATCAGTTTTAAATACAATGCTTTTTTTTGATTATTAAAAAATATATATGCATTCAAGATGGTAATACGTTAAAAAAATTAAAAAAACGACGCAACTTCTTAACATTTTAATGTGTTTAGTATGAAACCCAAAAAAAACGACCCAATTTGAACACTGCGTTGAACCATGCAGCGACATCTGTTTCTGAAAAATTGGCTTGTACGCAGCTACGACAAAAACCAATTCAACACAGAATGAAAATATCGCGCTAGGGGGGAAATAAACAAAAAGGAGATACCTATAAATTATGGTGGAATTAATAAGATGAGATATAAAATATGGTGGAATTAATAAGATTGTAAAGGAGGTACCACGCCCCCCTAATATTTTCTTTTGATTTTAATACATGACCTGCGCGTGGTAATAACAAACAAACCCCCCAAAGGAAGTATATAATTTGGTTCAGCCGTTTTCGAGTTTTAGCGTGACGACTGAACACCATTTGATTTTTATATATGTACCTATATAGATTAACAAACCAAAATAATTAAAGATTGTATGGGAGGTACCACGCCCCCTTTTTCGATAACCCCAAGTTTTATGGGTGAGAATGGTGTTGTTATCCTATAGCTCTATACCAATTTTCATGTTCCTACCTTAAACACTTTTGAAGATATTCACCTTGAAAAATTCAGTTTGTATGGGAGGTGCCACGCCCCCTTTTCCGATTACCCCTTCTTTTATGTGTAAGAAGGCTTTTGATACCATATAGTCTACACCAATTTTCAGGTCCCTACCTTGAACCCTTTCACAGATATTCTGCTTAAAAAATTTAGTTTGTATGGGAGGTACCACGCCCCCTTATTGGATAACCCCCGGTTTTATAGGTGAGAGTGGTGCTGTTATCCTGTAGCTCTGTACCAATTTTCATGTTCCTACCTTAAACACTTTTGAAGATATTCAACTTCAAAAATTCAGTTTGTATGGGAGGTGCCACGCCCCCTTAATATTTTGTTCTGATTTTAAGACATGACCTGCGCGTGGTAATAACAAACAAATCCCCCAAAGGAAGTATTTCATTTGGTTCAGCCGTTTTCTAGTTTTAGCGTTACAATTATACACCATTTCATTTTTATATATATAGACTAGCTGACCCGGCAGACGTTGTCCTGCCACAAATTTATTTCCCTGCATATTTCTCTAACCCGATCCCTATATCTATTTTAATCCATATCCCTATCTCCTTCGTATAGGAGGAACCACGCCCCCTTTTTCGTTATCCCCAGTTTTTTTGGAGGTGGCAGGGATTAATCTTGTTTAACTCCTCACGAAATTTCAGTGGTCTAACGTAACGTACTTTCAGGGATATGGACTATGAAATGTTTCCATCGTTTGGGAGGTGCCACGCCCCCTTTTTGTTTATCTCCAGTTTTTTTGGAGATGATAGGGATTAATCTTATTTAACTCCTCATGACATTTCAGTGGTCTAACCTAAATACTTCCCGGGATATGGACTATGAAGTATTTCATTCGTATGGGAGGTACCACGCCCCCTTTTTCGTTACCCACAGTTTTTTTTTGGATGTGGTAGGGATCGATCCCATATAACCCCTTGCCACATTTCAGTTGTCTAACATGAATACTTCCAGATATATGGACTATGAAGTATTTTATTCGTATGGGAGGTGCCACGTCCCATTTTGGTTAACACCCAGTTTTATGGGTGAGAATGGTGTTGTTATCCTATAGCTCTGTACTAATTTTCAGGTCCCTTTTAGAGATATTCACCTTGGAGAAAAAAGTTTGTATGGGAGATGCATATGTAGCAGAGTACACCTAGCGACAGCAGCACCACGCAACACGACGCGACACAACAATGTTGATCAAATAGGCAACTATTTGATCGTGTCGCGTCGTGTCGTTAGATGTACCCGTACCTTAAGACTTCACCAACAGAAGTCGGTGCGCTTTCACGTAGATCCGTGGTATACACATTATTAAAACAAAAATACCCAAAGAATTTTCGTTTAATACCAAATTTCATTAAATCAGTTTTAAATACAATGCTTTTTTTTGATTATTAAAAAATATATATGCATTCAAGATGGTAATACGTTAAAAAAATTAAAAAAACGACGCAACTTCTTAACATTTTAATGTGTTTAGTATGAAACCCAAAAAAAACGACCCAATTTGAACACTGCGTTGAACCATGCAGCGACATCTGTTTCTGAAAAATTGGCTTGTACGCAGCTACGACAAAAACCAATTCAACACAGAATGAAAATATCGCGCTAGGGGGGAAATAAACAAAAAGGAGATACCTATAAATTATGGTGGAATTAATAAGATGAGATATAAAATATGGTGGAATTAATAAGATTGTAAAGGAGGTACCACGCCCCCCTAATATTTTCTTTTGATTTTAATACATGACCTGCGCGTGGTAATAACAAACAAACCCCCCAAAGGAAGTATATAATTTGGTTCAGCCGTTTTCGAGTTTTAGCGTGACGACTGAACACCATTTGATTTTTATATATGTACCTATATAGATTAACAAACCAAAATAATTAAAGATTGTATGGGAGGTACCACGCCCCCTTTTTCGATAACCCCAAGTTTTATGGGTGAGAATGGTGTTGTTATCCTATAGCTCTATACCAATTTTCATGTTCCTACCTTAAAGACTTTTGAAGATATTCACCTTGAAAAATTCAGTTTGTATGGGAGGTGCCACGCCCCCTTTTCCGATTACCCCTTCTTTTATGTGTAAGAAGGCTTTTGATACCATATAGTCTATACCAATTTTCAGGTCCCTACCTTGAACCCTTTCACAGGTTCCCTATGTACAGTCACTTCTCAGAGCAGAAAACCCAGGACATCGCCATGGATCTCTGCGCAGTGGAACCACCCGGGGTTTTACCTCGGCCAAGGACTGTCACTTTCAATGTAACCCTGTTTAGTATGTTTTGTCCCATTCCGAAACTATCATCCTCTCCCCTTGCAGCAGGGCTGCAAGATATTCTTTTGTTACGGGCGGGCGTTGAGCCGAACCCCGGACCAAAAGAATGGATATGCAGTGTCTGTTGCAAAAAAATATATATTAAACGGTCGCATTCTGTGCAATGCTTCTCGTGTAAGAGATGGCTCCATAAATCTGGATGTTCAGGGCTTAACCTTAACATCCACAGACCCCGTACTTTCTTTAGTACTTTCGTGGCCCCTTGCTGTTTGCGCCGTCGGGCGTCCCGCGGTAAGCGCCGTTCAAGCGCACCCCTACCGCCACCTTCTAGTAGCAATACTAATAATAATAATAATAATGTCTTAACGACTAGCAGCATTTCTGCTATACCCGCCACACAAATTCCAGACTGTTGCTCGTGCCTTATGGCGTCAACATCACGCGCAGCAGCTCAACACTCTTGCTCCCACCGGAGCAGTTTAGACATGAGCAATTCCGAGCATCAGTCTCTGTCTGTTTCGTTACACCCCCCTCCCGTTTATACGTGAGTCAGGATCAACATCTTCTTGCACCTGTCTCGACGTGTACTGTTTGTCGGCAAAGATTATACACGCTCGCGTCATCGGTCAAATGCAATAACTGCTTAGGCCAATGCCACGTGCATCTATGCTCTGGGCTCGCGAACAGGAATCTTTGGACGGATGCGTTCATTGCACCATGCTGTAACACGCCTCAGCCTACGACGCCAGCCAACCCGGTTACACCAGGTCCACAGCTAACTAGGCTGAGGCACAGCCTTGGTCTTCGCCTACCAACACCTGGGCGAACACATCCGTCTCTCACGCCTTTGGTTAACTCGACATCGACCCCACCGGCGCACTTCCAAATCTTACAGCACAACTGTAACGGATTAACTGGTAAGATCGCAGAGATATGACATAAAACTTGCCGCAATCCAAGAAACCAAGCTCAGTCCAAGGTCGGACCTCATTACCTATGGTGGATATAACATTCACCGGAAGGACCGTCATAGAGTAACAGGAGGTCTGGGAGGTGGTCTAGCGTTCATAACGCACAACTCTGTACAGTATCATCTATTTGATACCGACATCGAAGGAACGGATGATATCTTAGAAAGCCAAGGTATTACCATCCGTACAGGAGATGTCGATCTGCAAATCATAAACATCTACATACCCCCTGTCTCAAGTTGCCCCACCGGTTATCACCCCGACATTAGCTTGCTATTACGAGGAGATAACCGCGTGATCTTGGGCGACTTCAATGCGCACCACGATATGTGGCACTCAAACTTGCCAGCAGACAGTAGGGGGCATGTACTCGCAGAACAAATAGATGATACGGCTTTCTGTACATTGAACGGAGACGCCCCAACGAGAGTATCGGGTAACTGCTATAGTTCGCCAGATATTTCTATCGTAAGTGCAGGACTATTGAACAACACCAATTGGCGACCCATACTCACGTTGGCGTCTGACCATCTCCCAATAGTCATTACCATCGAACGACCGACGGACTTTATAACACCTGAGCATGGTACATACATCAACTTTACCAAGGCGGACTGGGACAGTTTTCAGACATATACGGACGAATCCTTGGCTGCTCTATCCATTCCTACGGACGTACGCAAAGGCGAACGAGACTTCCGCAACATCATTGACTTGGCCTCTAGACGCTTCATTCCTGCGGGTCGAATATCTCGAATAAGACCAAATTTCCCCGCGGAGGCAGCGGCCATGGCTAGAGAAAGAGATGAAGTGCGAAGTCTCAATCCCGCAGACCCCCGTATAAGGGATCTCAACGCGGAAATTCGTAGGTTGGTCGATAAACACAAACTGGCCAAATGGAAACAACACCTAGAGCAATGCAACCTCTCTGACGGTGTTGGCAAATTATGGACTACGGTCAAAGCTCTATCTAATCCAACACAACACAAGGATAAAGTAGATATTACTTTCGGTGACAGGGTGAAGAAGGACCCTAGGGGATGTGCGAACTCCTTCTGTAGACAATTTGTACTACATTCCCCACCCGATAGAGCTAAACGTAGAACCATGCGACAGGCGCGTAAATACAAAAACCAAAACACGCCCATTGTCATCACTGCCTCAGAGGTCAAGGAAGCCATCAGACAGGCTAAGCCCTCAAAATCCATCGGCCCCGACGGCATTGCCATGAAGATGCTGAAACATCTAGGCCAGGAGGGACACAAATACTTAGCGGCTCTATTCAATCTTTCACTGAACACTTTCGTCATTCCTGAAATATGGAAAAAGGCGAGAGTGGTTCCATTATTAAAACCTAGAAAGCCGGCAAACATAGGCGATTCATATCGCCCTATATCACTTTTGTCGCCGGTAGTGAAGACGCTAGAGTCCATTTTGCTCCCGTATTACACCGCAAATCTGCACCTGGCTAATCATCAACATGGCTTCCGTAAGCTGCACAGCACCACCACCGCACTCAATGCCATTACAACGCAAATAAATAGCGGTCTAAATCAAAACCAACCAAATCACAGGACTGTGTTAGTGGCACTTGACTTGTCGAAAGCTTTTGACACAGTCAACCATGCCACTCTCATACAAGATCTATTAGAAACACAAATACCTGATGGGTTAAAGAGATGGACCGCTAATTACTTGAATGGGCGGCAGGCGTCGGTCAACTTTAGAAACGCAACATCAAAACCAAGACGAATTAGACAGGGGGTGCCACAGGGTGGTGTCCTATCCCCGACACTGTTTAATTTCTATCTATCGAAGATGCCCCCACCACCAGAGGGTGTCTCCGTCGTTTCTTATGCTGACGACTGTACAATAATGGCGACGGGGAAGGGCCCCTATACTGATGAACTCTGTAATAAAATCAACGGTTACCTCTGCGACCTTTCCCGGTTTTTCACAGAGCGAGATCTGACGATATCTCCGACTAAATCAACGGCGACGCTTTTTACGACGTGGACGCACCAGGTGAGAAATGAATTAGACATTTTCGTTGACGGCACTAAGCTACCAACTGTCAGCCACCCAAAGTTATTAGGGATGACATTGGATAATACTTTCTCATTTGCTGGTCATGTGTCTGCAATGGTCTCAAAGGTACGTGGTCGCAACAAGATCCTCAAGTCACTTGCCGGCAGTACTTGGGGAAAAGACAAAGAAACGTTGTTGACTACATATAAGGCCATTGGCCGACCAGTCTTTGACTATGCTGCACCCATATGGTCGCCTAATGTACATAACACCAACTGGACGAAGTTACAAGTCTGCCAAAATACTGCCATCAGAACTGCTACGGGATGTCTCCTCATGTCTTCCGAGTCTCACCTCCATCAGGAGGCAAAACTGCTCAATGTAAAAGAGCATGCGGAAATGCTGAGCAAGCAATTCCTTCTGAACTGCCACAAGCCAGCACATCCAAACCGTCATCTTTTGGACATAGATCCGCCCCCGAGAGACATAAGGAAACATCTCCGTAAACATTATGATGAGATCCGGCATCATATTACCTTGCCGTTTGATCTGCAGAATCATAAGCGGGCTCTAACCGACATCCACACCGAGTCGGTAGATACTTTTGTCGGATCTCTACCTGTGAACCCCGTTCTGAACAGTCCTCCACCGGATATTGCTGAAGAAGAACGCACCTTACCAAGGGAGACAAGAGTTACCCTGGCACAGCTTAGGTCTGGATATAGTGTAAGGTTAAACTCCTACTTGTCCAGACTTAATGACACAATCTCAAACACATGCCCTGCATGTGGTAGGACCCCCCATGATACTCTACATCTCTTCAATTGTTCATTTGAACCTACTCTTCTAACCCCTCTGTCCCTCTGGACAAACCCTGTTGAAACTGCACGTTTCCTTGGACTCCCCTTAGAAGAGCTTGATGAAGATCTTCGGAATGATCATACACTCTAGACAGGGCAATGCATTGTTAACAACAACAACAACAACCCTTTCACAGATATTCTGCTTAAAAAATTTAGTTTGTATGGGAGGTACCACGCCCCCTTATTGGATAACCCCCGGTTTTATAGGTGAGAGTGGTGCTGTTATCCTGTAGCTCTGTACCAATTTTCATGTTCCTACCTTAAACACTTTTGAAGATATTCAACTTGAAAAATTCAGTTTGTATGGGAGGTGCCACGCCCCCTTAATATTTTGTTCTGATTTTAAGACATGACCTGCGCGTGGTAATAACAAACAAATCCCCCAAAGGAAGTATTTCATTTGGTTCAGCCGTTTTCGAGTTTTAGCGTTACAATTATACACCATTTCATTTTTATATATCGACGTGCCATACGAAAACTAACACTTTTATAATATTTTACGAAAACTAACACTTTTCAAATTCTGTAAGAAAACTAACACTTTTATTTTGTGTCTGACGAAAAATAACACTTTTAATTTGTGTCGGACGAAAACTAACACTTTTATTTTTTGTCTGACGAAAACTAACACTTTTGGCTAGTACATTTTCTTCTGAGAAAACCTGAAAGTGTTACTTTTCGTCAGACACAAAATAAAAGTGTTAGTTTTCGTCAGACACAAATTGAAAGTGTTAGTTTTCGTCAGACACAAAATAAAAGTGTTAGTTTTCTTCAGACACAAAATTTTTGGTGTTAGTTTTCGTATGGCACGGCGATATATAGATTATTGAATACTGAAGCATTTACCAAGGGTATTTAAAATTTTCAAAATTCCCATCAATGGGGAAAGGTAGATTGATTAAATAATTTGATGTTTTTTGGCGATCACGTTTTGACCGATAACTCAGTTATCGATAAATATATCGAAATACATATATCGAAGTCCAAATGAAACCTGGGGCCATCCCTTTTCGTTTGATACCCATATTGTTGGCCAATTTTAAGGCTTTTGAGCCATCTGGTTTTCACCGATAACTCAATTATCGATAAATTTATCGAAATATATTGAAGTCCAAATGAAAACTGGGGTCATCCCCTTTCGTTTGATACCCATATTGTAGGGCAATTTTAAGGACTTTTCACCGATAACTCAGTTATCAATAAATTTATCGAAATACATATATTGAAATCCAAATGAAAACTGGTGCCATCCCCTTTCGTTTGATACCCATATTGTTGGGCGATTTTAAGGTTTTTGGACAATTACATTTTCACCGATAACTTAGTTATCGATAAATTTATCGAAATATATCGAAGTCCAAATGAAACCTGCAGCCTTGTATGATATATTGTTGGGCAATTTTAAGGTTTTTGGACAATTACATTTTCACCGATAACTCAGTTATCGATAAATTTAACGAAATACGCTGAAGTCTAAATAAAACCTGGGGCTTTCACCTTTCGTTTGATAACCATATTGTAGGGCAAAATTAAGGTTTTTGGGCAATCACATTTTCATTGATAACTCAGTAATCGGCAAATTTATCGAAATATATCGAAGTTCAAATGAAACCTGGTGTCATCCCCTTTCGTTTGATACCCATATTGTAGGGAAAATTTAAGGTTTTTGAGCAACCACATTTTCACCGATAACTTAGTTATCGATTAATTTATCGAAATATATTGAGGTCCAAATGAAACCTGGGGCCATTCCCCCATATTGTAGGGTAATTTAAGGTTTTTGTTCAATAACATTTTCACCGATAACTCAGTTATCGATAAATTTATCGAAATATATTGAAGTCCAAATGCAACCTGGCGTCATCCCCTTTCGTTTCATACCCATATTGTAGGAAAAAATTTAAGTTTTTGAGCAACCGCATTTTCACCGATAACTCAGTTATCGATTAATTTATCGAAATATATTGAGGTCCAAAAGAAACCTGGGGCCATTCGTTTGATACCCATATTGTAAGGTAATTTTAAGGTTTTTGTTCAATAACATTTTCACCGATAACTCAGTTATCGATAAATTTATCGAAATATATCGAAGTCCCAATGAAACCTGGGGTCATCCCCTTTCGTTTGATACCCATATTGTAGGGAAAATTTAAGGTTTCTGGGCAATCTCATTTCGACTGATAACTCAATTATCGATAAATTTATCGAAATATATCAAAGTCCAAATGAAACCTGGTGTCATCCCCTTTCGTTTGATACCCATACGAAGGGAAAAATTTAGATTTTTGAGCAACCACATTTTCACCGATAACTCAGTTATCGATTAATTTATCGAAATATATTGAGGTCCAAATGAAACCTAGGGTCATCCCCTTTCGTTTGATACCCATATTGTAGGGAAAATTTAAGGTTTTTGAGCAACCACATTTTCACCGATAACTTAGTTATCGATTAATTTATCGAAATATATTGAGGTCCAAATGAAACCTGGGGCCATTCCCCCATATTGTAGGGTAATTTTAAGGTTTTTGTTCAATAACATTTTCACCGATAACTCAGTTATCGATAAATTTATCGAAATATATTGAAGTCCAAATGCAACCTGGCGTCATCCCCTTTCGTTTCATACCCATATTGTAGGAAAAAATTTAAGTTTTTGAGCAACCGCATTTTCACCGATAACTCAGTTATCGATTAATTTATCGAAATATATTGAGGTCCAAAAGAAACCTGGGGCCATTCGTTTGATACCCATATTGTAAGGTAATTTTAAGGTTTTTGTTCAATAACATTTTCACCGATAACTCAGTTATCGATAAATTTATCGAAATATATCGAAGTCCAAATGAAACCTGGTGTCATCCCCTTTCGTTTGATACCCATACGAAGGGAAAAATTTAGATTTTTGAGCAACCACATTTTCACCGATAACTCAGTTATCGATTAATTTATCGAAATATATTGAGGTCCAAATGAAACCTGGGGTCATCCCCTTTCGTTTGATACCCATATTGTAGGGAAAATTTAAGGTTTCTGGGCAATCTCATTTCGACTGATAACTCAGTTATTGATAAATTTATCGAAATATATCGAAGTCCAAATGAAACCTGGTGTCATCGCCTTTCGTTTTATACCCATACGAAGGGAAAAATTAAAATTTTTGAGCAACCACATTTTCACCGATAACTCAGTTAACGATTAATTTATCGAAATATATTGACGTCCAAATGAAACCTGGGGTCATCCCCTTTCGTTTGATACCCATATTGTAGGGAAAATTTAAGGTTTCTGGGCAATCTCATTTCGACTGATAACTCAGTTATCGATAAATTTATCGAAATATATCAAAGTCCAAATGAAACCTGGTGTCATCGCCTTTCGTTTGATACCCATACGAAGCGAAAAATTAAAATTTTTGAGCAACCACATTTTCACCGATAACTCAGTTATCGATTAATTTATCGAAATATATTGAGGTCCAAATGAAACCTGGGGTTGTTGTTGTTGTTGTTGTTAACAATGCATTGCCCTGTCTAGAGTGTATGATCATTCCGAAGATCTTCATCAAGCTCTTCTAAGGGGAGTCCAAGGAAACGTGCAGTTTCAACAGGATTTGTCCAGAGGGACAGAGGGGTTAGAAGAGTAGGTTCAAATGAACAATTGAAGAGATGTAGAGTATCATGGGGGGTCCTACCAAATGCAGGGCATGTGTTTGAGATTGTGTCATTAAGTCTGGACAAGTAGGAGTTTAACCTTACACTATATCCAGACCTAAGCTGTGCCAGGGTAACTCTTGTCTCCCTTGGTAAGGTGCGTTCTTCTTCAGCAATATCCGGTGGAGGACTGTTCAGAACGGGGTTCACAGGTAGAGATCCGACAAAAGTATCTACCGACTCGGTGTGGATGTCGGTTAGAGCCCGCTTATGATTCTGCAGATCAAACGGCAAGGTAATATGATGCCGGATCTCATCATAATGTTTACGGAGATGTTTCCTTATGTCTCTCGGGGGCGGATCTATGTCCAAAAGATGACGGTTTGGATGTGCTGGCTTGTGGCAGTTCAGAAGGAATTGCTTGCTCAGCATTTCCGCATGCTCTTTTACATTGAGCAGTTTTGCCTCCTGATGGAGGTGAGACTCGGAAGACATGAGGAGACATCCCGTAGCAGTTCTGATGGCAGTATTTTGGCAGACTTGTAACTTCGTCCAGTTGGTGTTATGTACATTAGGCGACCATATGGGTGCAGCATAGTCAAAGACTGGTCGGCCAATGGCCTTATATGTAGTCAGCAACGTTTCTTTGTCTTTTCCCCAAGTACTGCCGGCAAGTGACTTGAGGATCTTGTTGCGACCTCGTACCTTTGAGACCATTGCAGACACATGACCAGCAAATGAGAAAGTATTATCCAATGTCATCCCTAATAACTTTGGGTGGCTGACAGTTGGTAGCTTAGTGCCGTCAACGAAAATGTCTAATTCATTTCTCACCTGGTGCGTCCACGTCGTAAAAAGCGTCGCCGTTGATTTAGTCGGAGATATCGTCAGATCTCGCTCTGTGAAAAACCTGGAAAGGTCGCAGAGGTAACCGTTGATTTTATTACAGAGTTCATCAGTATAGGGGCCCTTCCCCGTCGCCATTATTGTACAGTCGTCAGCATAAGAAACGACGGAGACACCCTCTGGTGGTGGGGGCATCTTCTATAGATAGAAATTAAACAGTGTCGGGGATAGGACACCACCCTGTGGCACCCCCTGTCTAATTCGTCTTGGTTTTGATGTTGCGTTTCTAAAGTTGACCGACGCCTGCCGCCCTTTCAAGTAATTAGCGGTCCATCTCTTTAACCCATCAGGTATTTGTGTTTCTAATAGATCTTGTATGAGAGTGGAATGGTTGACTGTGTCAAAAGCTTTCGACAAGTCAAGTGCCACTAACACAGTCCTGTGATTTGGTTGGTTTTGATTTAGACCGCTATTTATTTGCGTTGTAATGGCATTGAGTGCGGTGGTGGTGCTGTGCAGCTTACGGAAGCCATGTTGATGATTAGCCAGGTGCAGATTTGCGGTGTAATACGGGAGCAAAATGGACTCTAGCGTCTTCACTACCGGCGACAAAAGTGATATAGGGCGATATGAATCGCCTATGTTTGCCGGCTTTCTAGGTTTTAATAATGGAACCACTCTCGCCTTTTTCCATATTTCAGGAATGACGAAAGTGTTCAGTGAAAGATTGAATAGAGCCGCTAAGTATTTGTGTCCCTCCTGGCCTGGGGTCATCCCCTTTCGCTTGATACCCATATTGTAGGGAAAATTAAAGGTTTCTCGGCAATCTCATTTCGACTGATAACTCAGTTATCGATGAATTTATCGAAATATATCGAAGTCCAAATGAGACCTGGCACCTTCCAGTTTCGTTTGATGCCTATATTGTTCGAAGTTTCTACACCTGTATTCGAAATATCATAAGCTTAGGTCAAATGTACTCAGAGTTATATGGAAAAACAAAAAAATTGAAAAGTATTGGTCCCTAGCATGGCCGGAACCCCAAACTTAAAAAAAAAAAATAGCCTATACCTCCTTCCAGACTATTAGCTGTCTGCCTACCAAATTTCAACAAAATCCGTCTTGCCATTCTCACGTTATTGAGGAACAGAAGTAAACGTCTGGACATCCAAACATCCAAATATCCAAACATCGCTACATTCACATTTATAATATTAGTAAGATGTTTAAAGATTCAAGATTTAGTTTTATATTTAACTGTAAAAGAAGCCTTTAGCCATTGTACATTTCATATAACTTTTAAGAAAGCACAATATTTGTTTTTTTTTTATCATATTTTAACGTTATTATTTGTTTACTACTCGCGATATGAAATATCCCACACTAGTAAACGTTCGAGTGAGTTCGATGTTTGGTAATGTTGGACTTTCGAATGCAAAATAAATCAATTTACAAATAAGCACACAACTGTTATTCATTTGAACTGAGGGTGAATTCTGGTTCTATGATATGATAACGTGAAAAAAAATTTGTATGAATTTGAAGTTTCTTTTCACAAATTTTGTATGAAAATTCTTTTCATTTTATCATTTCATAGAACCAGAATTCACCCCCTGGATTTATTTATTATTGTTGTAATAGTACTTCGCTCATGAATGCGAATTAAACATGTGGATTTTAGTCGCTTCTTACGACCGGCAGACCCGAGGTAGGTATGGGCATATTCTAAACCTCTAGCCCGCAGGCGTTAGTCGTCTGCCATGATGGGTTTTGACGATGAAATATAGCATATTTTGACATATCATTGACATCGTCCTAAAATATGTTGGTGAACTGTCACGCTCTCAAGACGGGTGTATAAGTCGTGACTCAGCCAAACTTATGTCCATTTCATTAATGGTAGGTAAAACTGGCTTAAATTTAAATTTAACAAATTTTGAGCTTTCCTAAAATATGTGTCGTCAGATATTTAATAGCCCTTGTACTATACATTTCCAATGCTGCTACAATAAAAACACCAAGCCACCTTTTATCAGAGTGTAATTTTTTTATTTAATATATCTATTAAAATCCTTTATAAAAATTATTATAAACAAGCTTCTCCGAAGGTATGTATGTGGATATCTCTTAATCGTAACGAATTTTAAGTACCTAAATAGGTATGTACTATAGTTCCATAGGGAATAGCCATTATTGTAGTTGAAAGCAAAGTTTTCAACACCCCTTTTACATCTTCAGTATAGCTGCAACAGCGTTAACCACATTACGAGATGATATGCCATACATATCGATGAGCGCATTTGGAGGGCCCGATCGTGGAACACCATGCACATACAAATGCCTCACTACAAAGTCGCGATGTTCAGCCAAAGCGCTCAATACAGCCTCACCCAAACCACCTTGCTGATAGTGATCCTCAACGACAACAATGCGACCACCAGTAGCGCGTCCATTGTCGATGATCAATTTAGCGTCCAAGGGTTTAATGGTGAACGGATCAATTACACGTGCATGCACACCATTCTTCTCAAGCTCGACTGCAGCAGCGAGACATTCATAGAGGGTGATGCCAGCGCCGATTAACAACACTTGATCCTTCGAGTGTTGCTTCACAACTTTACCCTTGCCAATTTGGAGTACTTCATCATTGTTATAGATAATAGCGGTATTGGGACGTGATGTACGAATGAAGCAGACGCCTTTCGTATTGGCTGCTAATTCGACGGCACGTTCACAGCTGACCGCATCGGCGGGATAGAATACGGTACTTCCAGGGATGGCACGGAAGAGTGCAATATCTTCCAGACCCATTTGAGAGGGACCATCTTCACCAATGCTCACACCACAGTGAGAACCAACAAAGTTGACATTTGTTTGTGAAATAGCACCCATGCGAATTTGATCGAAAGCGCGAGTAAAGAATGTGGCGAATGTTGAAACGAAAGCAATCGTACGATCACGACAGGCAGCACCAATAGCAACGCCTACGAGATTCTGTTCGGCAATAAAGCACTCAATGTAGCGTTCGGGGAATATATGTTTCAATTTATCGGAGAAGGTGGAGTTCTTCGTATCACCATCCAATGCAATGACGCGGTCATTATTTTGAGCAATCTTGGCTAAGGCTGTGCCGTATGCCAAGCGTGTGGCAATTTGCTCGCCCAATTTATAGTTTGGTGGCGAAGACAGCTTCACGTTCGAGATATTCACCGTTGGTGCTGCCTTCAACTTGGACGGACTCTTAGGTGGAATTGCTGGGATATTTGTTGTACCATTCACCATCAGTCCCTCCAAGTGCTTGATCACTTCATTGGCCTTGTCGCCCAAGGGCTTGCCATGCCAGTTCTCTAAATCTTCAATGTTTGGAAAGAATTTACCCTTGTACGTTTTGGCAATGATGGCAGTGGGCTTGTTCTTGGTTGTGGAGGCTTCGTGGAAGGCTTTGCACAATTCTTCAACGTCATGTCCATCTACCACGAGGGCATTGAATCCAAAGGCATCTAAACGCTTGCGATAAGTTTCCATTTGATGTTGTAGCGAAGTCGGTTCGGATTGACCCAAACGGTTAACATCGAAAATTACACACAAGTTGTCCAATTTGTAATGACCAGCAAAGTGTAACGATTCCCAAATGGAACCTTCAGCGGATTCTCCATCACCAACAAGCACGTAACTTCTGCAAAGGTTAAAGAAACATCACCGTTAGTTATAGAATTGACCCGCTACACAAATTAAGCCCATTTATTTACCTGTAGTCGGCTTTGTCGTAGTTCTTGCCTACGTAAGCCATACCAGCAGCAACTGCAACACCTTGACCCAGAGATCCGGTGCCGACATCAATGAAGTTTAAACGTGGTGTTGGATGACCCTCAAGATCACTATCGACTTTGCGCAAATTTTGTAAGTCCTCAACCGGGAAGAGACCAGCTTCAGCCCAGGCAGCGTAGAGTATGGGAGCAGAATGACCCTTAGACAGCACAAAACGATCGCTGGATGGATCGCGTGGGAATTTTATATTCAAACGCAAAGTATTGAAGAACAATACAGACATTATTTCGGCAATGGATGCACATGATGTTGGATGACTGTAATGAAGAGGAAAATTATTAAATTAGCATTATAAAAATATAGCGTGGTCCGCTTTGTTCCATAATCTTCGTTTTTTATTTAATTCATTTTAACCTTTTTAGTGCAATATTTTTTTTCGCTTTTTAACCCATATTTATTTTTTACTTTTTAGTTAAATGTGTTATGAAGTAATCGATAAATATATAAAAGTATTGTGACGAATTCGATGATTCCTTGATTATTTTCCCTGAGTTCGATCACTGTACGTTAAATAAAACACTCCGATTCTAGCTTTGTTTCTTTCCTGCTAATTATGAATAATTATTCCTAGAAAAGTGTTCTTTGAAAAAATTAGCAGCGAATTCAGCAGCTTTTTGACATCTAATTGAGAGAGAGAGCGCCAATTCGCTGCAAGTTATTGCTGGAGATTTTTCGTCCAGCAGAAACCAGCAAGCAGGAACAGCTGATCGATGACATAGCAAAACAACAACAAAAAATGTAAATTCAAATTGTTAGCCAATCAGAAACGTAACCGCTGTTTTGTCTGCAAGTTTCTGCTGAACCCTGTTCGACGAAAAATTAGCAGAAATGAGATTTTGACAGACTCTCTTCTGCTGACAGTTCTTTGCTGGAGATTTCAAGAAACAAAGCTTCTGTTTAATAAGTAGTACGCTTTATTCAGTACTAAAAACCGTAGTACAATATCGCGGGTTAATTTACTGTTCAGTACTTCACTGTACAACACTTCAAAATAAACTGATTGATGTGCGTTGTCTTTGCGCGGTTTATATAGCCTAGCAAACAGCAGCTTCACAACCTAGAAATGTCTACACCTTTCTGGTTTATTCGTGCAACAGTGTTCTCGAAGCGTTTATCTATCGTCATCTCCTCTTTGTGCCACATTCGCAAACACGCGAGCTGCCTCTCCCTCTGTCGCTCTCACGTCATGTATCTAAAAAGCTGTAGTTGTGGTAGTGACGCTAGTGATAGAAATACGCTAGAGTTGGGAGATGAGCGATTCTTGAGAACATTCGCCACACTGCCCTCCACCTAAGTCTGATCGTCCCGATCAGACACATTTCCCGATCCAAACGTTGCTAGCCTCTCCAGGTGAACCACCTTCATTTTGTTTCGTGGTCTTCCAACAGCCTGTATGCGGTAAACAACGTCGTTGATCCGTTTCACAACTCTGTACGGTCCTTCGCAGTTGCACTGAACTTTGGGAGACACACTTTTCCTCCGTTGTGGCCTGTTAAGGAATACTAAATCTCCTTCCAGAAATCCTTCTGTTTCCATTGCTTTGTCGTACCTGGTTTTCATGTTTTTGCTTATAGTTCTGGGGAATGGACCAGCTTCATCCAAGGTAATCCTCTCAACCGGTGCATCTGAGTTGCACTGCCTCCTTAGACCATGACTCGTGGACCTCAGCACCTTTGCTCTGATGCACTCATCGCATTTGGCAATCCACTCCTTTACCGACTGACCGTAACCAACCCAATAAAATGTCTGCTTAATCCTCTCCAAGGTCTTCTTGACTCCTAGATGACCTCCACTTGGATCGTTATGCATTTCCCTGAGAACATCAGACACCCGCTTCCTTGGAACAACTATAAGCTTCCGAGCGCATTGACCATCCTCACTCTCCCATATTCGATGCAAACAACCGGATACCATTCGTAAACTGTTCCATTGTGCCCAATATGACTTGGCAACTGGACTCGCCGCTGACATTTGTTTTCTTGCTGGTCGTTTGTTTCGTTCGAGCCCTCGGATCACACATGCCAGATCTGAATCTTCCTGTTGACTTCTCCAAATATTCTCAAGTAGGCATTTGTCTATCGAAGCCATTGGTCGAGGAGGTACCTTTGCATTTCGAGTGTCCTTGTGCTTCATCTCTAATGAAACTCCTTTGGTGTAATACCCAATGTTGTGTCCAAAGATCAGAGGTATTTCTTGGCCATTGTATCTCATAACTCTATTTCTCAGGTTCATGTGAATGTCTCTCACAGCCAAGAAGTCGACGCCAATGATGACTTCGTCCACAATATCTGCCACTAAGAAGTTGTGGTATGTAGTCGCATTCCCAATCGCAACTTTGCACCGCACTTCTCCATGAACCAGCTTACTTTCACCAGTTACTGTCCGCAACTTTGCATCCTGCAATGGTCGTACTCTCTTTTGGACCAAGTCACTTCTAATGATGGAATGAGAGGCGCCAGTATCCACAGTGAATAACCGCTCTTTTCCGTCCAAGCAACCTCTAACAGTAACAGTACTTGCTTTCCCTCCGACCTGCGACACAGAAACTATAGGGCATTCATCTTGGTCATCTCCTCCAGCGTTACCCTTACGTCCACAAGCATTGCCGAAGTCTCTGGAGCCGATGTTGCAATGACGCACAATATGGCCAGATTTTCCGCACTTGAAGCATTTAATGGCTGCTTCATTTTTCCGTTGCTTTCCGTTCAATGCTTCTAGGATTGCGTCCACCCACTCTGGTCGTTCTACTTCCACATTGTGAACCTTCTTATCTGGTTTACATAAAATCGAGGCTGTCTCTTGCAATAAAGCGTGTGATACCGTCTCTGGGAATGTCCTTTTGGGGTTTGCATATGCGGCTCGCTTCGTGTCTACATCCATTATTCCATTTATGAATCTTTGGATCTTTACCCTCTCGATGTATTCCACGGGGGCATCTGCGTTCGCCAAATGAGCTAACCTCTCAATGTCCCATGCAAATTCCTGCAATGTCTCAATAACCTTCTGGAAGCGATTCTGTAGCTCCATTTGAAATATCTGCCTCCTATGCTCGCCACCGTAACGCCTCTCAACTGCACCCATCAATGCCTCATAGCTGTTCCTTTCACCTTCTGGAATAATTTGAAGGATTTCCGCTGCCGGTCCATTCAATGCTAAGAAGAGTGCAGCGACTTTATCCTCAGCGCTCCAGCTATTCACCGATGCAGTCTTCTCAAATTGTAGCTTGAACACCTGAAAAGGAACAGAACCATCAAAGGATGGGGCTTTTACCTTCGGAATCCCTTTTGAAGCAGTTGGACGACTTAGCTGCAACTCCTGGATACGACTTCTCAGCGCATTTACTTCAGCGTCCATTTTATCCTGCAGCTGTGCAATTTTTGAATCTTGTGCTTCCAGCTGAGATGACATATAAACCTTGTATTCTTCCAGTTGGGTGCAGATCTGATTCAATACGGCCAATATCATGTTTGTGTCCACGATTGTTACTGGATTTGGGGCATCCTTCTTCTCTTCTATTATAGACGTTACCTCTTCCGAAATATGGAACTCATAATCCTCAAGGTTAATTCCTTCCGCTTCCATAACCTCTCGTAAACGTGATTGTAGCTCAAACTTATTGCCTGTTGTTGTCAGTCCACGCCGTTCCAACTCGTTTTGGAGTTGTTGGATCTTCAAGTCATTAAACTTTGCCATATCCTTGCAATGTCCTTTGTTACCTTTACAATGTCCTAGTTATCCTTTTCAATGTCCGTGTTATCCTTTTCAATGTCCTTGTTATCCTTTTCAATGTCCTTGTATTTATTTAACAATACCGCTTGTGACACCAATTGTGACGAATTCGATGATTCCTTGATTATTTTCCCTGAGTTCGATCACTGTACGTTAAATAAAACACTCCGATTCTGTTTAATAAGTAGTACGCTTTATTCAGTACTAAAAACCGTAGTACAATATCGCGGGTTAATTTACTGTTCAGTACTTCACTGTACAACACTTCAAAATAAACTGATTGATGTGCGTTGTCTTTGCGCGGTTTATATAGCCTAGCAAACAGCAGCTTCACAACCTAGAAATGTCTACACCTTTCTGGTTTATTCGTGCAACAGTGTTCTCGAAGCGTTTATCTATCGTCATCTCCTCTTTGTGCCACATTCGCAAACACGCGAGCTGCCTCTCCCTCTGTCGCTCTCACGTCATGTATCTAAAAAGCTGTAGTTGTGGTAGTGACGCTAGTGATAGAAATACGCTAGAGTTGGGGGATGAGCGATTCTTGAGAACATTCGCCACAGTATACAGCAGTCAAAACGAAACCTATGGGCCTCCACTTGCGTTTGATACCCATATTGTAGGCAATTTTCAATATTGTGGCGAATGTTCTCAAGAATCGCTCATCTCCCAACTCTAGCGTATTTCCATCACTAGCGTCACTACCACAACTACAACTGTTTAGATACCTGACGTGAGAGCGACAGAGGGAGAGGCAGCTCGCGTGTTTGCGAATGTGGCACAAAGAGGAGATGACGATAGATAAACGCTTCGAGAACACTGTTGCACGAATAAACCAGAAAGGTGTAGACATTTCTAGGTTGTGAAGCTGCTGTTGGCTAGGGTATATAAACCGCGCAAAGACAACGCAATCAATCAGTTTATTTTGAAGTGTTGTACAGTGAAGTACTGAACAGTGAATTAACCCGCGATATTGTACTACGGTTTTTAGTACTGAATAAAGCGTACTACTTATTAAGCAGAATCGGAGTGTTTTATTTAACGTACAGTGATCGAACTCAGGGAAAATAATCATCGAATTCGTCACAATTGGTGTCAGAAGCGGTATTGTTAAATAAATACATGGCCATTGAAAAGGATAACACGAACATTGAAAAGGATAACTAGGACATTGTAAAGGTAACAAGGACATTGCAAGGATATGGCAAAGTTTAATGACTTGAAGATCCAACAACTCAAAAACGAGTTGGAAAAACGTGGAATGGTAACAACAGGCAATAAGCCAGAGCTACAATCACGTTTACGCGAGGCTATGGAAGCGGAAGGAATCAACGTTGACGATTATGTTTTTCAGCTTTCGGAAGAGGGAGCGCCGAAAATAGAAGAGCAAAAGGATACTCCGGATTCAGTGGCAAATGTGGACACAAACTCTTTATTGGCTGCCTTGGCTCAAATGTCAAACAACATAACATCAAGCATGTCATCTCAGTTGGAACAACAAGAGACACGCATGGCATCAAAGTTGGAAGAACAGAAGACACACATGGCATCTCAGTTGGAACAACTAGAGACACGATTGGCATCTCAGTTAGAAGAACAGAAGGCATACATGGCGTCACACATCAAGGAAGAGTTGATGGAAGAGGAAACACGCATAACGTTAAAACTAGAGGCACAAGAGCAAAGAGTCTCATCGCAGCTAGAAGTTGTCAGTGGACGAGAGGATAAGATCGAAGCCGAGGTGGATGCGTTAAAATCTCGTATCCAGGAGTTGCAGCTGAATCGTCCAAGTGTTTCCACAAGCACGCCCAAGGTAAAAACCCCATCCTTTGACGGTTCTGTTCCTTTCCAGGTATTTAAGCTACAATTTGAGAAGACAGCAGCTGTGAACAACTGGGGCGCTGAGGACAAAGTCGCTGCATTATTTGTGGCATTGAAAGGACCTGCAGCCGAAATCTTACAGACTATTCCGGACGCTGAAAGAAACAACTATGAAGCGTTGATGGGAGCCGTTGAAAGACGTTACGGCAGCGAGCACAGAAGGCAGATACATCAAATAGAGCTACAGAATCGCTTCCAGTAGGCTAACGAAACATTACAGGAGTTTGCATCGGACATCGAGAGGTTGGCTCATCTAGCAAACGCAGACGCACCAGTGGAATACATCGAGAGGGTGAAAATCCAAAGTTTCATAAATGGAATACGTGACGTGGAGACGAAGCGGGCCACCTATGCAAATCCAAAGAGATCAATTTCGGAGACGGTATCACATGCTCTAAAGCGGGCTACTCACCTGCCAAGAAATGTCAAACTCCATATAAAAAAACGCTCAAGAAATGGTCAAGAACTGTTTTCACACGTCAAATTTTCTTGAGCCAATACTCAGCTCATAAGAAAAAATACTACAATTTTCGATGGTTGGCAACGCCGGTTTACCTCAAGAAATAAATATGCTCGTATATATTTCTTGAGGAAAGCGTGCAGATTCACAGCAAAGGTGAGTACATATTTCGCTACACATATTTTATACATTTTTATAATAGTAATTTGCAATAAAATGGAAAATGCGGTAAACGTCAAAATTTCTTGACCAGGCATAAGAAATATATGCTCTTTTTTTTCTTGAGGCATTTCTTGGCAGGTGAGTAGCCCGCTTAACTCAAGAAACCGCATGTCTTTTGAGCAAACCATTGTACAAAGCTCATCGTGTGGAAGTGGAGACGCCAGACTTGGTCAACAAAATCGACAAAATTTTGGAAGCATTGAATGGGGTACAGAAGAAAAGCGATGGCTCCATTAAGTGCGGAAAATCTGGTCATATTGCACGTTATTGTGGATCTGGCTCCAATAATTCCAGTAATGCAAGCGGACGTAAGCGCAAGGCTGAAGGAGATGAGCAAGTCTCCCAATCCAACCAACCGTTAAACTAAAGAGAGTCAGCCGCAAGGGGCGTAGGCTGGCTCCCGCAATTGGATGCCCCATAATCTCTGTCTCACAGATCGGAAGGAAGTCAAGTAATGTTACTGTTGGAGGACTCGTGGACGGAAAGGAGCGTTTACTGACTATTGATACGGGCGCATCTCATTCCATCATTCGATCTGATTTAGTCAACAAAGGAGTTAAGCTTTCGGCAGAATCAGTCCGTCACGTACGTGCCGGAAAAGGAAGAAACTGACAGCCGAGTAGGATGTGCGTATTTTGCATGTAAAACGCTACATTGACAAAGTATCAGTCAACGAATCCGGTATCCTTCGCTAATTTTCTACTTTGACGGAACGTCAGCTGCGTGACAAATGTCAAAATCAATTTTACCGCCAATTTGACAACGGGATTGTGAAAATTGTGACTATAACAAGTATTACTTGAATATTTTCCATGTTTTTAACCGAAATTTTGCTTTTGTTATGTTATTTTTAATAATTTTCGTTTTGCGCCAATTACTTTGTTGACATATCTGTGTACTTCAACATGACGTACGTCAATCGCTATGTGCCATCCCTGTACGGCACGTACGTTTTGTCACGACGTACGTCACGTACGTGACGTATTGACGGACTGATTCTGCCGAAAGCTTGAGGCCATTACATGGAGCAAAGTTGCGTACGGCGACTGGTGAGGACACCCAAGTTCAAGGAGAAGTAACATGTGAAATCGCAATTGGAAATGTCACCGTACTGCACAATTTTATAGTGGCAGATATTGTTGATGAGATCATAGTTGGTGTGGATTTCTTAAGCAACCAAGGCATCAAGATCGACATGCAAAACAGGACTAGGAGCTATAAGAACATGGATGTGCCACTCAATTTTGGCTACGAGAACAAGTACATCAGTAAGCGGGTACTCGTGGAAGATAGCCAACAAATTCCACCGAAGTCGGAGGCAGTCGTTTGGGCAAGGATTGATGGAGATTATGGGACAAACAAATTGTGGGTTGTCGAGGCAGCAAACAATTCAAAGACGGATATACTAGTAGGAAAAATACTGGCTATGACAAAACAAGATGGACGTATACCGGTAAGAGTACTAAATGAGTTTCGATCGCCGATCAAGCTTTCAAAAGGAGCTATATTGGGACAATGTCAGGAGGTGGAGGTGATTATAAACTGTGAACAGCTCCAGGAAAATGTCTCTACCAGCAACATTAATCTATCAGATAATATCACAGCGTGGACGCAAGAGCTCGAAGAAGACCACCAGAATAAGGCGAAACAACTTCTACTAAAGTACTCTACCATATTTGACAAGGGTGGCTCCAAACCAGGTCGGACCAATGTAGTGAAGCATCACATTGATACCGGTGACGCGAGACCAATCCGCCAAGCTCCTCGAAGTGTTCCATTGGCCAAGCGGCAAGTGGTAAGAGAAATTATACAAGAAATGAGTGACAGCGGCGTGATCGAACCATCATCTAGTCCATGGAGCTCACCGGTAGTGCTAGTGAAGAAAAAGGATGGAAAAATGCGGTTCTGTGTGGATTACCGGAAGCTGAACGACGTAACGAAAAAGGACAGCTATCCACTACCAAGAATAGACGATACTCTGGACTCACTATCTGGTACGAAATGGTTCTCTACACTGGACTTGAAAAGCGGCTATTGGCAAGTGGAGGTTAAAGATGAGGATAAGGAAAAGACAGCCTTCAGCGTTGGAGAGGGGCTGTGGCAATTTACGGTAATGCCCTTTGGACTATGTAACGCTCCAGCTACTTTTGAGACACTCATGGATCAAGGATTGGCCAAGACCGAAAAATTTACATGAGCTACGAAGTTTCCTCGGACTGTGCACGTATTATCGTTGATTTGTACCGAATTTCGCTAGCGTAGCCAGTAGCCTTCATGAGTTGACCAGAAAGAGTATGTCATTTGATTGGAAGAAGAAACATGAAGTGGCTTTCCAAACCTTGAAGGAACGGCTGTGCACTGCCCCAATGTTAGCGTATCCAATCCCAGGTTCAACGTTTATTCTGGATACAGATGCAAGTGGTTATGCGATTGGAGGAGTTTTGTCACAGATCGTCGATGGGCAGGAGAAGGTATTGGCGTACTATAGCCGCACAATTGGAAAGCCCGAAAGGAACTATTGTGTAACACGAAGAGAACTACTGGCATTGGTGGAGTGCATCAAACATTTCCACAAGTATCTCTATGGACAGCGATTCCACGTCAGGACAGACCATGCAGCGTTGAAATGGCTTTTGCAGTTCCGTAATCCGGAAGGTCAATTGGCACGGTGGATAGAGCGACTACAAAGTTATGACTTTTCCATAGAGCATCGCAAAGGCAGCAACCACGGCAATGCTGATGCAATGTCCCGGCGACCATGTAACCTGGAATGCAAGCATTGTTCGAAAGCTGAGGCCAAGGAAGATGTTATAGATGTTCGGCTGATGACTATAACATCTACGGACAAATGGAACATGGATAAACTAAGGAAGTATCAGCTAGAGGATCCAGATCTGGTACGTGTGATGCAGGGGATCGAGCAAAATGAACGACCAACAAGAGAGGAGATGTCAGCAGAGAGTCCTGTTGCCAAGTCATATTGGGCACAGTGGAACAGTTTGAAATTGGTATCCGGTTGCTTACATAGAGTATGGGAAAGCGAAGATGGTCAATGCGCCCGGAAGCTGGTAGTTGTCCCAAGGAAGAAAATCTCTGATGTTTTGTATGAACTACATAATGGTCCAAGTGGAGGTCATCTAGGAGTCACAAAAACACTGGAGAAAGTCAAGCAGAGATTCTATTGGGTTGGTTGCCGGCAGTCGATCGCGGAGTGGATCGCCAACTGTGAGGTGTGCATCAGAGCAAAGGGTCCGAAGTCGAGAGGCCATGGACAGATGAAGCAGTACAACACAGGCGCACCGTTTGAGAGGATTGCCATGGATGTAGCTGGTCCATTTCCTACTAGCAAACTCGGAAACAAATGCGTACTAGTTGTTATGGACTATTTCAGCAAATGGCCAGAAGTTTACCCGATTCCAAATCAAGAGGCAGAAACCATTGCAGAGGTGTTCATAAACAATTGGGTAGCGAGGTTTGGTGTACCGATGGAGTTACATTCCGACCAAGGTAGGAATTTCGAATCAGTTGTATTCCAAGAAGTGTGCAAGACATTGGGTATTCGGAAAACGCGAACAACTGCACTGCATCCTCAGTCAGATGGCATGGTGGAACGTTTCAATCGAACCTTGGAAGAGCACATGAGGAAAGTAGTGGATAAGTTCCAGAGAGATTGGGACACGCACATCTCCTTGTTCCTGATGGCATATCGCTCGGTAATACATGAAACAACGGGTCAGACTCCAGCAAAAGTAATTTTTGGGAATGATCTTCGGTTGCCAGCTGACTTGAAGTTTGGGATAAATGCTGATGAAGGAATAAATGCCAGGAAATCCACTAGCATCTTGGAAGAAGAAATGAGACAAATACACGATCTTGTAAGACAACGGACGAAGATCATGAGTGATAAGATGAAAGCCACATACGACAAAGCCATCAACTCGGAAGGTTTTAAAGAAGGAGATTTAGTGCTGTTATACAACCCACAACGAAAGAAAGGTTTGTCCCCAAAACTGCAATGTAACTCGGAAGGCCCATATAAAGTAATAAAGCGGAAAAATGATGTTATCTACCGCATACAAACGGTTGGAAGGCCACGAAACAAAATGAAGGTGGTTCACCTGGAGAGGCTAGCAACGTTTGGATCGGGAAATGTGTCTGATCGGGACGATCAGACTTAGGTGGAGGGCAGTGTGGCGAATGTTCTCAAGAATCGCTCATCTCCCAACTCTAGCGTATTTCCATCACTAGCGTCACTGAATAAAGCGTACTACTTATTAAGCAGAATCGGAGTGTTTTATTTAACGTACAGTGATCGAACTCAGGGAAAATAATAATCGAATTCGTCACAATATTGTGGCGAATGTTCTCAAGAATCGCTCATCTCCCAACTCTAGCGTATTTCCATCACTAGCGTCACTACCGCAACTACAGCTGTTTACATACATGACGTGAGAGCGAGAGAGGGAGAGGTAGCTCACGTGTTTGCGAATGTGGCACAAAGAGGAGATGACGATAGATAAACGCTTCGAGAACACTGTTGCACGAAGAAACCAGAAATGTGTAGACATTTCTAGGTTGTGAAGCTGCTGTCTGCTAGCGCATATAAACCGCGCAGAGACAACGCAAATCAATCAGTTTATTTTGAAGTGTTGTACAGTGAAGTACTGAACAGTGAATTAACCCGCGTTATTGTACTACGGTTTTTAGTACTGAATAAAGCATACTACTTATTAAGCAGAATCGGAGTGTTTTATTTAACGTACAGTGATCGAACTCAGGGAATCTTCGAATTCGTCACAATATTGTGGCGAATGTTCTCAAGAATCACTCATCTCCCAACTCTAGCGTATTTCCATCACTAGCGTCACTACCACAACTACAGCTGCTTAGATACATGACGTGAGAGCGAGAGAGGGAGAGGCAGCTCGCGTGTTTGCGAATGTGGCACAAAGAGGAGATGGCAATAGATAAACGCTTCGAGAACACTGTTACACGAATAAACCAGAAATGTGTAGACATTTCTAGGTTGTGAAGCTGCTGTCTGCTAGGATATATAAACCGCGCAAAGACAACGCACTTCAATCAGTTTATTTTGAAGTGTTGTACAGTGAAGTACCGAACAGTGAATTAACCCGCGATATTGTACTACGGTTTTTAGTACTGAATAAAGCGTACTACTTATTAAGCACCATCGGAGTGTTTTATTTAACGTACAGTGATCGAACTCAGGGAAAATAATCATCGAATTCGTCACAATTGGTGTCAGAAGCGGTATTGTTAAATAAATACATGGACATTGAAAAGGATAACACGAACATTGAAAAGGATAACTAGGACATTGTAAAGGTAACAAGGACATTGCAAGGATATGGCAAAGTTTAATGACTTGAAGATCCAACAACTCAAAAACGAGTTGGAGAAACGTGGAATGGTAACAACAGGCAATAAGCCAGAGCTACAATCACCTCTACGGGAGGCTATGGAAGCGGAAGGAATCAACGTTGACGATTATGTTTTTCAGCTTTCGGAAGAGGGAGCGACGGAAATAGAAGAGCAAAAGGATACTTCGGATTCAGTGGCAAATGTGGACACAAACTCGCTGTTGGCTGTATTGGCTCAGATGTCGACGAATATAACATCAAAGTTTGAAGAACAGAAAACTTGCATGGCATCTCAGTTGGAACAACAAGAGACACGCATGTCATCTCAGTTGGAACAACAAGAGACACGCATGGCATCAAAGTTGGAGGAACAGAAGACACACATGGCATCTCAGTTGGAACAACAAGAGACACGCTTGGCATCTCAGTGGGAAGAAACGAAGACGCACATGGCATCTCAAATATTGCAGTTGTCTACACAGCTAGAGGAACAGGAAGCACGTATGTCCTCAAAACTAGAGGCGCGCATGGACGAGAAACTAATGCAGCTTGAGGAGAAAGTCGAAGCCGAGGTGGATGCGTTAAGAAGTCGTACCCAGGAGTTGCAGATGAATCGTCCAAGTGTTTCCACAAGCGTACCCAAGGTAAAAACCCCATCATTTGACGGTTCCGTTCCTTTCCAGGTATTTAAGCTACAATTTGAGAAGACAGCAGCTGTGATAAAGTCGCTGCACTCTTCGTAGCATTGAAAGGACCGGCAGCCGAAATCTTACAGACTATTCCTGATGGCGAACGAAACAACTATGAAGCATTGATGGGTGCTGTGGAGAGACGTTATGGTAGCGAGCATCGGACATCGAGAGGTTAGCGCACCTAGCAAACGCGGATGCACCTGTAGAGTACATGGAGAGGGTAAAGATACAAAGTTTCATAAATGGAATACGTGATGTGGAGACGAAGCGGGCCACCTATGCAAATCCAAAGAGATCATTTGCGGAGACGGTATCACATGCTCTAACTCAAGAAACAGCATCACTTTTGTGCAAACCAGCGTACAAAGCTCATCGTGTGGAAGTAGAATGACCAGAATGGGTGGACGCAATCCTAAAAGCAGTGAACGGAAAGCAACAGAAAAATGAAGCGGCCATTAAATGCTTCAAGTGCGGAAAATCTGGTCATATTGCACGTTATTGTGGATCTGGATCTAGTTCCAATAATGCAAGCGGACGTAAGCGCAAGGCTGAAGGAGATGAGCAAGTCTCCCAATCCAACCAACCATTAAACTAAAGAGAGTCAGCCGGTCATATTGCACGTTACGCCGCAAGGGGCGTAGGCTGGCTCCCGCAATTGGATGCCCCATAATCTCTGTCTCACAGATCGGAAGGAAGTCGAGTAATGTTACTGTTTGAGGACTCGTGGACGGAAAGGAGCGTTTACTGACTATTGATACGGGCGCATCTCATTCCATCATTCGATCTGATTTAGTCAACAAAGGAGTGAGGCCATTACATGGAGCAAAGTTGCGTACGGCGACTGGTGAGGACACCCAAGTTCAAGGAGAAGTAACATGTGAAATCGCAATTGGAAATGTCACCGTACTGCACAATTTTATAGTGGCAGATATTGTTGATGAGATCATAGTTGGTGTGGATTTCTTAAGCAACCAAGGCGTCAAGATCGACATGCAAAACAGGACTATGAGCTATAAGAACATGGATGTGCCACTAAATTTTGGTTACGAGAACAAGTACATCAGTAAGCGGGTACTCGTGGAAGATAGCCAACAAATTCCTACGAAGTCGGAGGCAGTCGTTTGGGCAAGGATTGATGTAGATTATGGGACAAACAAATTGTGGGTTGTCGAGGCAGCAAACAACTCAAAGACGGATATACTAGTAGGAAAAACACTGGCTATGACAAAACAAGATGGACGTATACTGGTAAGAGTACTAAATGAGTTTCGATCGCCGATCAAGCTTTCCAAAGGAGCTATATTGGGACAATGTCAGGAGGTGGAGGTGATTATAAACTGTGAACAGCTCCAGGAAAATGTCTCTACCAGCAACATTAATCTATCAGATAATATCACAGCATGGACGCAAGAGCTCGAAGAAGACCACCAGAATAAGACGAAACAACTTCTACTAAAGTACTCTACCATATTTGACAAGGGTGGCTCCAAACCAGGTCGGACCAATGTAGTGAAGCACCACACCGGTGACGCGAGACCAATCCGCCAAGCTCCTCGAAGTGTTCCATTGGCCAAACGGCAAGTGGTAAGAGAAATTATACAAGAAATGAGTGACAGCGGCGTGATCGAACCATCAGCTAGTCCATGGAGCTCACCGGTAGTGCTAGTGAAGAAAAAGGATGGAAAAATGCGGTTATGTGTGGATTACCGGAAGCTGAACGACGTAACGAAAAAGGACAGCTATCCACTACCAAGAATTGACGATACTCTGGACTCACTATCTGGTACGAAATGGTTCTCTACACTGGACTTGAAAAGCGGCTATTGGCAAGTGGAGGTTAAAGATGAGGATAAGGAAAAGACAGCCTTCAGCGTTGGAGAGGGGCTGTGGCAATTTACGGTAATGCCCTTTGGACTATGTAACGCTCCAGCTACTTTTGAGAGACTCATGGATCAGGTATTGAAAGGACTGCATTGGAAAACATGTTTGGTGTACCTGGATGACATCATCGTGCTGGGAAAAAGCTTTGAGGAACACCTCAAGAACTTGGAGGAAGTTTTCCAAAGGATAGCTGGCGCCGGTCTGAAATTAAGTCCCAAAAAGTGTGCATTGTTCAAGAAGGAAGTAAGTTACTTGGGTCACAAGGTTACTACGGAGGGAATTTGCACTGCTAAAGAGAAGATCGAAGCAGGAAAGGATTGGCCAAGACCGAAAAATTTACATGAGCTACGAAGTTTCCTCGGACTGTGCACGTATTATCGTCGATTTGTACCGAGTTTCGCTAGCGTAGCCAGTAGCCTTCATGAGTTGACCAGAAATAATATGTCATTTGATTGGAAGAAGGAACATGAAGTGGCTTTCCAAACCTTGAAGGAACAGCTGTGCACTGCCCCAATGTTAGCGTATCCAATCCCAGGTTCAACGTTTATTCTGGATACAGATACAAGTGGTTATGCGATTGGAGGAGTTTTGTCACAGATTGTCGATGGGCAGGAGAAGGTAGTGGCGTACTATAGCCGCACAATTGGAAAGCCCGAAAGAAACTATTGTGTAACACGAAGAGAACTACTGGCATTGGTGGAGTGCATCAAAAATTTCCACAAGTATCTCTATGGACAGCGATTCCACGTCAGGACAGACCATGCAGCGTTGAAATGGCTTTTGCAGTTTATAACAACTTTAAAATCTTTAGAGTAAATTTTTATTCACTGGAGCAAATTAAATACTATAATTTTGAATAAAACTTTTAACATAAAAGACAGTTTTCGTACATTTCTTCACCATTTCCCGTTTTCTGTAGGGGCACTAAGTTTCCGTACAAAATGAAAATTCCGGTATTAGTTTCCTTTAGGGGACAACTCCCAATAAATTAGCTAAAAATATGGGAGATACCTCAAAAGACGCGTGTTGGCCTCAGGATCGCGAATCCGGAAGCGCTTCGCGCCACGACGAGACATTTTTTGCACGTTTTTAGGGACAGTATAATAATATTACAACAACCACATGAAAACTTGAAACTTTGATTGCAAATATCTCTGCAGAGAAGCAAAATATTAAAAAAGCGCTTCCGGATTCGTGATCCTGAGGCCAAAACGCGTCTTTTGAGATATCTCCCATATTTTTAGCTAATTTATTAGGAGTTGTCCCCTAAAGGAAACTAATACCAAAATTCCTCTATAGCTAACAGTACTGGATAGATGAATACTACTCCATTTCCATTTAGTCAGTTGCGGTCACTGCTGGTCACTACCCTGAAGTTCTAAGTTGGGGAACACTACTACAAAGCTATTTATGCCATGGTACGCCATTTTGATCAAAACAAATATTCTGCAGAATGAAATTGATGAAAGAAATTTTATCTTTTTTTCATGTTTTATGTACTATATGCAATAAATAAATGCACAATGTTTCTTTTCTGCTGCTAAGGGATAAAACAAAAAGGTTTCCTACGTGCAGCCAAAGAGAATATATCAACAAGAGCCGTCACTCGTTATAAATGATATATTGATATATTCTCTTTGGTGCAGCGTGCAATTTCCTTGCACATTGTTATCGATTTTATATATTTTATTTTTATAATATTGTGACGAATTCGATGAATCCTCGATTATTTTCCCTGAGTTCGATCACTGTACGTTAAATAAAACACTCAGATTCTGTTTAATAAGTAGTACGCCTTATTCACAACTAAAAACCGTAGTACAATATCGCGGGTTAATTCACTGTTTAGTACTTCACTGTACAACACTTCAAAATAAACTGATTGATTTGCGTTGTCTTTGCGCGATTTATATACCCTAGCAGAGAGGAGCTTCACAACCTAGAAATGTCTACACAATTCTGGTTTATTCGTGCAACAGTGTTCTCGAAACGTTTATCTATCGTCATCTCCTCTTTGTGCCACATTCGCAAACATGCGAGCTGCCTCTCCCTCTCTTGCTCTCACGTCATGTATCTAAACAGCTGTAGTTGTGGTAGTGACGCTAGTGATGGAAATACGCTAGAGTTGGGAGATGAGCGATTCTTGAGAACATTCGCCACACTGCCCTCCACCTAAGTCTGATCGTCCCGATCAGACACATTTCCCGATCCAAACATTGCTAGTCTCTCCAGGGGAACCACTTTCATTTTGTTCCGTAGCATTCCAACAGCCTTTATGCGGTAAACAACGTCGTTGATCCGTTTCACAACTCTGTATGGTCCTTCCCAGTTGCACTGAACTTTGGGAGACACACTTTTCCTCCGTTGTGGCCCGTATAGGAATACTAAATCTCCTTCCAGGAACCCTTCCGTTTCCATTGCTTTGTCGTACCTTGTTTTCATGTTTTTGCTTATAGTTCTGGGGAATGTACCAGCTTCATCCAAGGTAATCCTCTCAACCGGTGCATCTGAGTTGCACTGCCTACTTCGACCTTCGTGGACCTCAGCACCTTTGCTCTGATGCACTCATCGCATTTGGCAATCCACTCTTTTGCCGACTGACCGTAACCAACCCAATAAAATGTCTGCTTAATCCTCTCCAAGGTTTTCTTGACTCCTAGATGACCTCCACTTGGATCGTTATGCATTTCTCTAAGAACATCCTTGGAACAACTATAAGCTTCCGAGCGCATTGACCATCCTCACTCTCCCATATTCGATGCAAACAACCGGATACCATTCGTAAACTGTTCCATTGTGCCCAATATGACTTGGCAACTGGACTCGCCGCTGACATTTCTTTTCTTGCTGGTCGTTTGTTTCGGTCAACCCCTCGGATCACACATGCCAGATCTGAATCTTCCTGTTGCCTTCTCCGAATATTCTCAGGCATTGGTCTATCAAAGCCATTGGTTGAGGAGGTACCTTTGCCTTTCGAGTGTACCTGTGCTTCACCTCTAATGAAACTCCTTTGGTGCAATTCCCAATGTTGTGCCCAAAGATCAGAGGTACTTCTTGGCCATTGTATGTCATAACTCTATTTCTCAGGTTCATGTGAATGTCTCTCACAGCCAAGAAGTCGAGGCCAATGATGACTTCGTCCACAATATCTGCCACTAAGAAGTTGTGATATGTAGTCACATTCCCAATTGCAACTTTGCAACGCACTTCTCCCTGGACCAGCCTACTTTCACCAGTCACTGTCCGCAACTTTGCACCCTGCAATGGTCTTACTCTCTTATGGACCAAGTCACTTCTAATGATGGAATGAGATGCGCCAGTATCCACAGTGAGTAACCGCTCTTTTCCGTCCAAGAAACCTCTAACAGTAACAGTACTTGCTTTCCCTCCGACCTTCGAGACAGAAACTATGGTGCATTCATCTTGCTCATCTCCTGCAGCGTTACCCTTACGTCCACCTGCATTGCCGAAGTCTCTGGAGCCGATGTAGCAATAACGCGCAATATGGCCAGACTTTCCGCACTTGAAACATTTAATCGCACCATCGCTTTTCTTTTGTGCTCCATTCAAGGCTTCCAGAACTTTGTTGATTTTTTCGACCACGTCTGGTGTCTCCTTTTCCACATGGTGAACCTTGTTATCTGGTTTACATAAAAGCGAGGCTGTCTCTTGTAATAAAGCGTGTGATACCGTCCCTGCGAATGTCCTTTTGGGGTTTGCATATGCGGCTCGCTTCGTGTCTACATCCATTATTCCATTTATGAATCTTTGGATCTTTACCCTCTCGATGTATTCCACGGGTGCGTCTGCGTTCGCCAAATGAGCTAACCTCTCAACGTCCCAAGCAAATTCCTGTAAGGTCTCATTGGGCTTCTGGCATCGATTTTGTAGCTCTATTTGGTAAATCTGCTTCCGATGCTCGCTACCATAACGTCTATCCACAGCACCCATCAATGCTTCATAGTTGTTTCGTTCGCCATCAGGAATAGTCTGTAAGATTTCGGCTGCCGGTCCTTTCAATGCTACGAAGAGTGCAGCGACTTTATCTTCAGCGCCCCAGTTGTTCACAGCTGCTGTCTTCTCAAATTGTAGCTTAAATACCTGGAAAGGAACAGAACCGTCAAATGATGGGGCTTTTACCTTGGGTACGCTTGTGGAAACACTTGGACGATTCAGCTGCAACTCCTGGATACGACTTCTTAACGCATCCACCTCGGCTTCGACTTTCTCCTCAAGCTGCATTAGTTTCTCGTCCATGCGCGCCTCTAGTTTTGAGGACATACGTGCTTCCTGTTCCTCCAGCTGTGTAGACAACTGCAATATTTGAGATGCCATGTGCGTCTTCGTTTCCTCCCTCTGAGATGCGAAGCGTGTCTCTTGTTGTTCCAACTTTGATGTCAGGCGTGACTCTTGTTGTTCCAACTGAGATGCCATGCTTGATGTTATGTTGTTTGACATCTGAGCCAAGGCAGCCAATAAAGAGTTTGTATCCACATTTTCCACTGAATCCGGAGAATCCTTTTGCTCTTCTATTTTCGTCGCCTCGTCCGCAAGCTGAAAAACGTGGTCGTCGACGTTGATTCCCTCTGCTTCCATAGCCTCTCGCAACCGTGATTGTAGCTCTGCTTTATTGCCCGTTGTTGCCAATCCACGTCGTTCTAACTCGTTTTTGAGTTGCTGGATCTTCAACTCATTCAACTTTGCCATGTCCTTGTTATCCTTAAAATGTCCTTGTTATCCTTTTCAATGTCCTTGTTATCCTTTTCAATGTCCTTGTTATCCTTTCCAATGTCCTTGAATTTATTTAACAATACCGCTTCTGACACCAATTGTGACGAATTCGATGAATCCTCGATTATTTTCCCTGAGTTCGATCACTGTACGTTAAATAAAACACTCAGATTCTGTTTAATAAGTAGTACCAAAGAGAATATATCAACAAGAGCCGTCACTCGTTATAAATGCAAGGAAAAAGATGGATGCCGTTTTCTTTCAGGGTTTCGGTAATTTTGTTTTCCTCAGTTTTGTAAATTCGACAGCTGGTAAATTTTTGTTTCGACTCTTGTGTTGTTTCATTTCTCGTCTATTTTCTTTTACACATTTTGTTTTGATTAGACAATAACATATTTATATCGAAATTACCGAAACCCTGAAAGAAAACGGCATCCATCTTTTTCGTTGCTTTCATAACGAGTGGTGGCTCTTGTTGATATATTCTCTTTGGTAGTACGCTTTATTCACTACTAAAAACCGTAGTACAATATCGCGGCTTAATTCACTGTTTAGTACTTCACTGTACAACACTTCAAAATAAACTGATTGATTTGCGTTGTCTTTGCGCGGTTTATATACCCTAGCAGAGAGCAGCTTCACAACCTAGAAATGTCTACACATTTCTGGTTTATTCGTGCAACAGTGTTCTCGAAACGTTTATCTATCGTCATCTCCTCTTTGTGCCACATTCGCAAACATGCGAGCTGCCTCTCCCTCTCTCGTCATGTATCTAAACAGCTGTAGTTGTGGTAGTGACGCTAGTGATGGAAATACGCTAGAGTTGGGAGATGAGCGATTCTGGAGAACATTCGCCACAATATTGTACAATCTCATTTTGACCGATAACTCAGTTATCGATAAATATATCGAAATATTTCAAAGTCCAATAGAAACCTGTGGACCTTTCGTTTCATACCCAGATTGTAGGCATTATGACCGATAACTTAGTTATCGATAAATATATCGAAGTCCAAATGCAATCCCCTATCGTTTGATACCCATATTAAAGGCATATTTCAAGGTTTTTGGGACAGTCTGAAGTCCAAAAGACAGACTGAAGTAGAAATACATACAAGCAAGCAAACATACATATGAATGTATGTACAAGTAAAGCTAATGAAAGCGTAGTAAAAAAACTAGCATTATGTGGGAAAAGCGTCGAGCGCTCGATATACCAAAATTATTGCACAAAGCGGACCACGCTTTTTCCACAATACTACTGTGTAGGGGTTTTAAAATTATTTTCAACTTTTTAGTTCAATACACTCTAAAAGCGTGAGTTTTAGTTTTTTTAAACTATATTTTTTTACTTTTTAGTCAAATGTCCTATGAAATTATCGATAAATTTATCGATTGGGCAATCACATTTTTATTGATAACTCAGTAATCGGTAAATTTATCGAAATATATCAAAGTTCAAATGAAACCTGGAGCCATCCCCTTTCGTTTAATGTCCATATTGTAGGGAAATTTTAAGGGTAATGGGCAATTAGATTTTCACCGGTAACTCATTTATCGAAATATATCGAAGTCCAAATGAAACCTGGGGCCATGTCCTTACGTTTGATTCCCATATTGAAGGGCGGTTTTAAGGTTTTTGGGCAATCACATTTTCACCGATAACTCAGTTATAGATAAATTTATCGAAATATATCGAAGTCAAAATGAAACCTGGGGCCATGCCCTTTCATTTGATACACATATTGTGGGGCAATTTTAAGGTTTTTGTGCAATCACATTTTCACCGATAACTCAGTTATCGATAAATTTATCGAAATATATCGAAGTCCAAATGAAACCTGCGGTCATGCCCCTTCGTCTGATACCCATTGTGGAGTTCGAAATGCTGGCTGGTTCCAAATTTGAATAAACACCGCCGAATGTTTAATATGATATGAAATGGATTGTGTTTATTTGTTGTAAATGGTGGTAGATATAATGCGGTATAATGATGCGCGTTTATTCTCTAACATTGAACATGAAATATAAAATTAGCACTTGTACGTACAAGCAAACAATTGTCATTTTACAACTTACTTGATATTGGCTTCACAGCTCCACAGCCAGCAACGTTCTCAACTTTAGTTTTTACTTTAGTTAAATTGTATGCGGAAAATTACAGAAAATTATAACTGTTGCGGACAGTGTTGCTGTGTACGAAAATACACTAATACATAACGACAAAAAGGTACTAGACAAATTGTGCTGCCACATCGTGCACGACATCCCCGGCCCCATGAATTGACCAGGGGAGATTCATCATAAAGTATCCACAACGTCTAGTAGCGCAAGTTTTGAAACTGGACGTTTTAGCAAAGTTGTTGACGTCTGAACATCTGCGGATCGAGCAATACCATCAGATCCGTAATACAGCTTCGTTATACGACCTCTTTTCCATTGCGATCTTGGGAGTTCTGTTTCGCACGTAAGTACTAGATCGCCGACGTTGATAGACCTTGTCGGCTGACACCATTTGCTGCGGCGGGTGAGTTCTGGCAAGTATTCACGCATCCACTGCTTCCAAAAGCCGTTCTTTAAAGTTTGAGAAATTCGCCACTGTTTCCTCAGGCAGAGCAACTTTTTATCTACAGGCATCGGAGTTTGCGTCGAGTTTACGGAATTGAGCAAAAAATGATTCGGCGTTATTGGTTCTGGATCGTCCGGTGTGACGGGTAGGTGCGTGAGAGGTCGCGAATTTACTATATTTTCAGCTTCTATTAATAGACTATTTAGCGTATCAACTTGCGGTGCACATTCTTTCAACATTATGTACAACGCCTTTTTAACTGACTGCACAAGCCTCTCCCATATACCCCCTTCGCTTGGGTTTGATGGGCAATTGAATTTCCAACGGATTCCTAAAGGTGTTAGAGAATCCGAAATTGCCCCGTGATCTATAAAATCGTCAACACCACGCAGTTCTTTGGTTAGGCCAACAAAATTTGTGCCATTATCGCTACGTATCTGAATCGGTACGCCTCTTCTGTTTATAAAGTTACGTATGCACAATAGCAAGGCATCCGACGAAAGATTCGTTGCCAATTCCAAGTGAATTGCTCGGGTGGTAAGGCAAGTAAACAGTGCCACCCATCGTTTTTCTTTCCGTCGGCGTATGGTTACGAGCAATGGTCCGAAGAAATCGACCCCACTATAGGTAAATGGACGAACATACGCAGTTAACCTATCGACTGGTAGTGGTGCCATCATGGGTTGGACGGGCAAGGCCTTGCGCACGCGGCAAAGGTTACAATTAGATCCCACGCTTTTGACAAGCACTCGTAACGAAGGTATCCAATACTTCTGTCTGATCTCGTTCACTATTAAATTCACGTTAATATGCCGCCACTTGTTGTGATACCATTTGACAACTAGTTTCGTCAAGTCATGATTTTTTGGCAATATGATGAGCCGTTTCGCTGAAGTTGGCACAAATGGTGCGTTTTCTATCCGACCACTAAGTCGTAAAACTCCTTCGTCATCTAAATTGGGATTCAAAGTTATTAATGGGCTACCTTTATTTAAGAGCCTCTTGTTCCGAAGTTGATGCAACTCAACTGGGTACGCTTCTTCTTGTGCTATACGACAGAGCACGATTTCGGCGGCTGCTTCTTCATCGGTCGTTAGTCCACTCTTCGTTACCTCCAACCTTTTGCGCGCCTTTGAACAGTTTTCTATGAAACGCAGAACCCAGGCCATACACCTCTTCAATCGAGAAAGCTTTGAAAATCTTTTGAAATCTATTATATTTGGTCTTACGCTGACTGCTGCAAGTATGCGATGTTCTGCTTTCAACTCTAGTGCGCTTTCTGCTGTTTGTAAATTATTTTTCGGCTGTTGTGGCCAATGACTTTGAGCTTTTAGCAAAAATGGGGGCCCTGTTAACCACCTGCCATTTGGATCGTACGATGCCGAGAATTTTGCACGAGTTCCTTCATCAGCTACATTTTCCTCAGAAGGCAACCATCTCCACTGTTCAACATCACTGCAATCCAAAATCTCTGATATTCTATTTGCCACAAACTGTTTATAGCGTCGCGTACTGGAGCGTATCCAAGCGATTACAGTGGTTGAGTCGCTCCAAAAATAAACCTTTTTAGGCTTAACACTATGCTCATTGACTATAGTTTCTTTTAGGCGGGCTGCCATGACCGCAGCTTGCAGTTCCAAGCGCGGAATAGATTGGTACTTAGGTAGGTAGGTTCAAGTGGCTGCCGCAGAGGCACACTTAGGCCAGTTTTGAAGGCCCGTTGTGATACCACCAACACAAGGAAAGTCAGCCCCGGGACCCAGCCATATGGAAAATCCCTGAGTTGTTGGGATTTTCCACATAGCAGAATCCCGGGACTGACACTCCTAAACCGACACCGTTACTCCTCCTCGAACCACTTAGATGACTTTATGAAGCCCATCAAGTCCTTTATGTCCAGTTCCGCGATCTGGCTTAGACTATCTAGGAACGGAACTCCCAAAAAGCGCGTTCTCACGCCGCTTAAAGCCGGACAGTTGCAGATGAGGTGCTCCACCGATTCCTCCTCCTCATCATCTTTGCAACTCCTGCAGCATCGTCGGTAGGGCACACTTAGCCTTTCTGCATGCCTACCAATGAGGCAGTGACCGGTTAATACCCCTATCAATATGCAGATTTCCCTCCTAGTTAGGGCATAAATGCGTCTAGACCTTTTAAGATCCCATTTTGGCCAGGTTTGTTTCGATATCCGACACCCTGGGGATTGCAGCCATCTTTCGTTGGCTTGACGGAGTGTGTGCTCCTTCAGCATTAGTTTGCATGTGGCAAACGGCATACCTAAGCGCTCTTTATCCCGAAGAACCTGCTTGGTCGTGCCCTGCCTGGCAAGCTCGTCTGCCTTACAGTTTCCCTCAATGTCCCTATGTCCCGGGACCCATATGAGGTTTACGCGGTTCTGTTGGGCCATCTCCTGAAGAGATCGACGACAGCTGAGCGTCAGTTCAGAGTTGAACGTGTATGAGCCAAGGGATTTGATTGCCGCCTGGCTATCGCTGAAAATAGTGATATCTCCTCCGATAACACGTTTGCTTAACCAGGCCGCGGCGTCCCGGATTGCCGAGACTTCCGCCTGGAAGACGCTACAATGATCAGGTAGTCTGAAGGAGAGTTCAAGGTCCAAATCCCTTGAATAAACCCCTCCTCCAACTCTGCCGTCCAACTTCGAGCCGTCGGTGTATATGGAAGTGCCACCATTTGTTTCGGGACACCAATCCGTCCTCTCCCAGTCTTCTCTGCTGGGAATGTTTATTTTGAAGCAGCTATCCCCGACTGTAGTGGTCGCACAACGATCTGTGCTTAAAGGGAGAAAGCTGTAAGATTCCAGAATACTGGAGTGTCCAATAGTACCCGCACCCCAACTGGAGGTTTCTCTTAGGCGCAGAGCTGATGCCGCCGCTGACCGAAACCCTTCCAGATCAAGTGGCAAAATGCCCAGAACGGCCTGGAGGGCTTCGTTGGGCGTTGTCCTTAGCGCACCGCTTATACAGATCATATTGGATCTATGGACTTTCCGCAACAGATTCAGGTATGTTGTCTTGCTCAGTGCCGGCCACCATACGACGACCCCATACAGCATGATTGGGCGAATGATGGCCGTGTAGATCCAACTGCATACTCTAGGGCTGAGCCCCCATTTTTTGCCAATGGCTCTTTTGCATGTGTAAAGAGCGATGCAAGCTTTCTTCTGGCGCTGAAGAACATTCTCCTTCCAATTCAGTTTCCTGTCCAGAACTATGCCTAGAAACTTGGCCTTATCCGACAAGCCCAGGCGCGTGCCATCTAGTTCTGGTAGGCTTAGTGGCGGTATTTTGTACCGGTTGGTGAAGAGGACAAGTTCCACTTTCCCCGGGTTGATACTAAGTCCGCAGCGAGAGGACCACCTCGAAACCTCTCGCAGTGCTACTTGCATCAGGTCACACAGAGTTTGTGGGAACTTGCCTCTGAATGCAATAGCTAAATCGTCTGCGTATGCCACTATCTTCCCGCCCCCCCAGCTTGTGTCACGTAGCAACGAGTTGACTGTGAGGTTCCATAAAAGCGGGGAAAGAACACCACCCTGGGGCGTTCCCCTTGTGACATAGCGTGATAACTCGACCGTACCAAGTGAAGAAGCTATTTTCCTTCCTCTTAGAAGTTGGTCAATTAAACCAGTTAGAGGTCTATCTACGCCCAGATTAGTTAGAGCGGAGTTGATCGCCTCCGGGCTTATATTGTTGAAAGCCCCCTCAATGTCTAAGAAGGCCACGAGACAGTAGTCCTTTTCACACAGCGATTTCTCAATGACAGATACTAGGCTGTGCAGAGCAGTTTCTGTTGATTTACTCTTGGTGTATGCATGCTGATAGCTAGAGATAAGGTTGCTATCAATAGTCGTTGAAAGGTAGTCGCTTAGTATCCTCTCAAAGGTTTTGAGTACAAAGGACGAGAGACTGATCGGTCTGTAATCTTTTGGCTCGTAGTGGGATGCCTTCCCAGCCTTAGGGATAAACACTACCGTGGCGCTTCTCCAGGAGCCCGGAATGTGGTTGAGAGCCAGGCAGGCTGTGAAGAGAAATACCAGCCATTTAGCTGATGTCTCCAACGTGTTTATAAGTTGCGCGGGGATAATCCCGTCCGGCCCGGCAGCCTTATACGGTTCAAAGCTCTTAACTGCCCACCTTACTCTTTCCTCAGTGATGGGTATATTTACTGCCAGGTTTGTTGCAGGTGCTAGTGGTGCATCATGCAGATTCCCCGGAAAATGTGTATTCAAGAGCAGCTCAAGGGTTTCCTCTTCCGTGCTGGTCCAGGATCCGTCAGGCTTTCGCAAATAGCTGATGGTTGTTTGACTTTTCGAGAGGACTCGTCTAAGTCTCGCTTTGTCGTCGACCTTTTCGACGCCAGTGCAGAAATTTCTCCACGAGGTTCTCTTCGCCTGTCTCAGAGCTTTTTTGTAGGCCCTTAGTTTAGCTTTATATTCATGCCAATGAGGCTCAGAGCCGAAGCTCTTGGCCTTGTTAAATTGTTTCCGGCATGATATTCGGAGCGAGTCCAAATCGTAGGACCACCAATGTGGCCTGTGTTTACCGCGTGGTTTTGGCACTGGACAAGCCTGTCCTAGAGCATTTGAGAGCGCCGATGTAAATGTAGTAACAAGATCCTCCAGCTCCTCTACTGATGAGGGGGCTTGTGAGGGCAGTACTGGTAGGTCTCTGTCTAATATTTCATTGTGTAACTGCCAATCAGTGTTACGTGGATTGCGCTTCATGATTGGTTGTTCTACAATAAAGTCTAAAACCATTTCTATGTAACGGTGGTCGGAGAAAGAATGTTCTTCCAGAACCCGCCATTTTCTGACCCACTCATAAGCGCCTTCACTACAGATAGTGAGGTCTATGACCTCCCTGCGGGTCTTAGTGATAAAAGTAGGCTCATTACCCACGTTGCAAATCACCAGGTTGGTTGTTAAGAGGTAATCAAACAGAGACTCGCCCCTGGCATTGATGTCGGAGCTCCCCCATTGGACATGGTGAGCATTAGCGTCCGCTCCAATAATAAGATTACCCGTGCAGAAATTTGACACCAGGTCTTTCACCTCCGTTTGTGGTGGGGTTTCTTCGGCGTCGTAGGGCATATAGACCGACGCCACCGTCAGGCGGGTGCTGTCGACCGTTAGACTGATAGCGGTAATATCACCATTGGTGTAGTTAGGTAGGAGAAAGGAGTCCAACTCAGACTTGACCAAAATACACGTTCTGACTTTGCTCTCCTCGGTGGCTCGAATGAGCTTGAAGCCCTTAGTCCCCAATCCGCAGATTCTCGAGCTATTGACCCAGGGTTCTTGGATGAGGACCACATCCACGTCGCCTTTAGAAAGACGACTACTTAAAGCAGCCGAAGCCACTTTAGATTTGTGCAAATTAATCTGAAGCACCACCAACATGACAGCGCACAGACTTCCCTGCCGTCCCCATATCGTCGAGGTTTGCTCCATCCCGGAGGTTGCCTATCAACGACGAGTTGTTCCGATTAACTGCCCGATGTGGCGTTGCAGGAGTCCTGCTGCCTGTAGCGTTAGATGTTAGTCGCTCAGCGTTGGCTGCTACCACCGTGACGTCGAGGACTTCCTCGTCCTGTAGGCTGTCCTCCATCTCCGAGTTGTTCACAGCACTATCGCCAAGAGACGTGGCGGATAACATGCTTTCCGCATCGGAATCCTCCGCTTCCTCTTCTGGTAATAAGTTTTCCGGTTCCCCCGGAGCAGCCGAGAAGGCAGCGCGCTGAGCATCACCACGATATACGTGGATAACGATCTGGCCTACGCTGTAGTGTACTAGGCCATTGCACCTTTTGAGGGGCTCGATTGACTCTTTATTCATGGTGAACACCACCTGTCTGTCGGGCCCTACCGCATCCCCGACCAGATTGACACTCCAGTCATGCGTTGGGAGGGACGGATTCATTAGCCGTAGCATCCCGAGTATTCTCTCGGGTTCGTCAGGGATGGCCGGAATCCACGCCCTTGCCCTTGGACGAGCTGGAATGTCCTTCCAGTCGACGACCTCTATCTTTGCGCCCTGGTAGACTTCACCCAGTTTAGCAGCTGCTGCCTTGTACAGTGCTACGGTTTTTGCATCCTCGCATGCGAGTAATTTAATTTGGCCCTGGTGCCAACCCGCATCCGTTACTCGTGCCGAACTACCCGGAAACTCCGGAGCAACGTTGAGAAGAATGTTGCCGAGTTCATTTCGCACGTAACGCCACCGGTCCTTGGGGATGGCCAGACGGTCATTGCCTCGGTCAAGGACGCCTATAAGGATCCTGTCCTTGGTTACCTCAGCAAAGCTTAGTTTGCCCGCTCCAGAGGTATTCTGATGCCGCTTGGGAGGGGGAATAAAGTCCAGATCCGATCTCTGGCGCTTGAAAGGGTTAACTTTTAACCTCTTTGGCATGTACGAATTTTGGAAATCCGGTATCACAGCTTTCGCTAGCTCTACAGATTTACTGGAATTCGGCGACAGTGATTCCTGCGGTACCCCTTCATACCTCTTCAGGATCTTTGCAGCCAATCTTTTCTCGTGGTATGTGAAGCGGCGGGGAGATGTCTCCCTGGAGTGCGGACCCGTAGTTGCCATCGCGGTCGCTCTCCTTGCCGACATCTCAGTTGCAGCTTCCTTCTCCTTCGAAACTCCGAGGCCAGGTCGTGAGACCGCTGCCACAGACGTAAAGATACTGGTTTTCATATCAGCGGTTGATGGGAGTTTAGAATCCGCCGTTGTCCGCTTAGCTGCGTTGGCAACCGCACTGGTGCTAGCTCCCATCAAGTCAATCTTATTCGATAGAGGGTTGGTTGACCGACTCGTAGTTGCCATCGCTGTCGATCCCCCCCTTGATTGTGGAACGGAGGTTGTCCTCCGCGATTTGCATCCCGGCTGCAAACGTCCAATGGGCACGGTTTCGCGTAACACCCTGGATTGGGAGGGGGAAGATCTTTGTCGTCGCGCCAGAGAGGCTAGGCTGCTCTCGTGATGAAGTGCCGTACGGAGCTATGATCACAAGGGCAGCGTAGCCCTGTGGCTATCGACTTAAGCCCTCGTACCGCGGCAAGGTATCCACCCTTCACGAGGGAGATTGGTACTTAATTGGGGCGCATTTTGCTTTTCCTGCAATAAATCGAACAAATATATCTTTATCATCTACTATTCGCCAGTATGCAACAACTGCAAGAGCACTTTCGCTGGCATCTGCAAAAATGTGCAGCTCGACTTGTGAGCTCGTAAATCTATGATAATAACATCGTGGTAATCGAACTTCTTTTACTTTAGGCATCTCTTCTAGCCATGCTATCCATTTACTATAAATATCATCGGGAATCATTTCATCCCATTGAACACCATGAGTCCAAAGCTGCTGCAGTAATAGCTTTGCTGATATAAGAAAATTCGCTAAAATGCCAAATGGATCGAACATAGACATAACGAGGCTAAGAACCTCTCTCTTTGTGGGTTTGCGACTTTGGCGTAATATTTCAGGGGGTATGCGCTGAAACTTAAAAACGAACATAAACTCATCCGTGCTTGTTGACCAATACATTCCCAATATGCGCTCAGTATTGTCTCTACTTACGTCGATCATACTAGCTTCTTTAAAACTGTCATTTGACGCGTTAATATCTCGCGCCACATTCTCTGAGTTTGATACTAAATTTGCTAGCTCAAATCCACCAGCTTTATGTATTTTGACAACGTCTTTTACTACTTCTATGGCCTCTCTTTCACTTTCAAAACAATCGACATAATCGTCTACATAGTGACGCTCTATGATGCCTTGTACGGCGCGTGGGGATTGTTCTTTAAATGCCTCCGCATTCATATTTTTGACATATTGCGCCAAAGTAGGAGAGCATGAAGCTCCAAACAACATTCGGGTCATTACATATGTGTCTATAGGCCTTGAGCTATCTCCTCGTCGCCATAAAAATCGTTGAGCTTGCTGGTCTTCTTCACGCACCGCTACTTGCAAAAACATTTCGCGAATATCGCCACAGACTGCTATAGGAGATTGCCTAAACTTGAGAAGTATCGATAGTAGAGACTGATTTAAATCTGGGCCGCATAGAAGGGTTTTGTTCAGCGACATACCTTCCACTTCAGCTGCAGCATCAAAAACAATTCGTAGCCCTTTCTTGTTGGCGTTCCGTACAGCAAAGTGGGGGAGATAAAAGGTTTTTTCGGTCTTACAACCAACTTCGTACTCGCTTAATTTTCTGACGTACCCCTTTTCGACATAGCTATCTATCTTTTCGTTATATTGATTAGCGAATTCTTCATCCATGGCCATCTTTCTCTCTATTCCTTCGAGCCGTTTCTTGGCCATTCCAAAACTATCAGGGAATGCAAATGAATCGCGAGCCCATAACAAACTGACCTCAAACCTGTCGTTCTTGCGCATGGATGTTGCTTCCATTAGGGCCATCGCGCGTTTGTCCTCTTCGGACAATAGTGGGGCACACTTAGGCGATATACCAAAGCTCTCGTTGGCAAAATAGGCCTGGACCAGGTTCTCAAGCTCCTCTATTTTGTTACCCTTTCTTGCTAAGAGCAAATGGTTCTTCACGGAAACCTGAATTTCATTATAATTGCCATAAACTACCCACCCTAATGGAGTTTTCATAGCTATCAGGCCATTTTCGACCAGCTCGAATGGGCGCTCTAGAGCTCTAAACAATTTGGCATTATCAAGACCAATCAGAAGACGTGGTTGCGCATTGACATATCTTAAATTCAAAAGTTCTCTTGGTATGCCCACATCCCCATATTTAGCCAAATTAAACGACTGTTTCGGTAAATTCATATCATGTACTGTATGAAGATTTGCGATTTTAAAGGTGTCATACTGTTCGCCATGACCTCTAATGTTCAAGGTGACCCTCTTTGTAGCATTCGTCGAAGTTACGTTTCCTAGCCAGTGCAAATGGAGAGTATCTGAGGGCCCAGTTAGCCCCAATTCGTCTGCTAAGTCCCTTTCAACCATCGAATGAGATGCACCCTGATCGATAAATGCATAAGTCTCAACAGATTTAGTGCCAGATGAAACTACTACCGGCAAAATTTGAAAGAGTACTTCTGAGCTGTCTGTCGTTGCTTCAATTCTATAACTCCGTGCTATCTGATTCGGCTGAACTGCTTGAGAATTAGCACTACTATTACTTGCAGTATTGTTACTCGCTTCGATGTGCAAAAGCCTATTATGCAATTTGTCACAACCATTTACCAAACATTTCTTCTTAGAATAGCATTTTGCAATTGAATGCCCTTTACCCAGACAGGAATAACAAACTCTCAGCGCTTTGACCTTTGACCAACGTTCGTTTATCGGCATTTTGTTGAATATGGGACAACTTGACATTTTACCGCAGTTATCATTGCAAACTAAACAACCTTCTTGAGCATTAACCAACAAAACTCTCTTTTTGGCACCCTTTTCTGGGCCAGTTTCATACATTTTATGCCTCTGAACGGAAGAAGCTGCCTGCATTGCAGCTCGTGGCATAGAATCTGCTAGAATGTTGGCTCTCTTTGCTATAATGCTCAAAAAATTACTAAAATTGTCAATATTGGCATAACCTGATAAGCCCTCTTTATATTCTGCCCATTTCATTTGCTCTTCTATCGGAATCTTAGATACGAGTTCACCTAATAGCGTAACATCGCAGAGCCTCTGCTCCGCCTTGGCATATCGTACAAACGCAGTCATATTTTTTACTTTATTTGCAAAAGGTATAATTAAACTTATATTACCTGATGGTATCGGAGCGATCTTTCTTATTTCCATCACCTGACAATTTATAATTTGATCCGGCCTTCCAAAGTTTTCTCTCAGTGTGTTCATAATTTCTTGTACGCTATCTGGATACGGCAACAAGGCGGCGACTGCAACTTTAGACGCACCATGCAACGCTTCACGAAGTCGAATAATATTACGCGTATTACTATAACCAAATTCTTGCGTTGTATCTATAAAAGACCTTTCAAACATAGGCCAATCTAATGGGTCACCCCCAAATGGCGGCAAATTTACTATTTTTGTATAAAGTACTCGCTGACTGTTTACGCTAACTTCACTTTCTGTTGGCCGCGGTGGATTGGCAATGTGCAAGAGTTCTGAAGTAGGAACTATATTTTGTGTACTTACTGTTGGCGTTGCTATATTTCCTCTAGGCGCCATCCTTACCATTTCCTGCTGTAACGTTTGCACTGATGATTGTATTTGCCTACTATTATCAGCGAATATTCTGCTCAACTCGTGTATTTGCCTTTGAAACTCGTTTTGAATGTCAGTCATCTTTTTATTAAACTCCAATGTTACTTGCTCAATTCCGTTACCTGTGTTATGACTACTCGTTGCATTACCTGTTGTTGCTCTGTCTACGTCCGCAGCGACGTCATTATTTTCTGCCTCTGTGCCGCTGTTTCCAGTGGCAGCGCTGTTGGCAGCAGTGGCAGCGCTGTTGGCAGCAGCGTTCACTGCCTGCTCCGCCGGTGTACCAAATACCGTATTATTCTCCATGGTCAAATTCCTGTCTATAAAGGCCTGCGGAGGAGTGCGCGACAATGACATATCTTCGTCACAAAAACCCAAACGTCGTGGTGGTACTCCTTTGTTGTCTCTTTTGCTTTTTCTTACCGTACGTCCAACTTCAGACATTCGCAACACCACGTGTAAGTCTATGCACCTTATTTCATACTTTGCAAACCCGCCGCAGGAAAATATTGATCCAACAAAGAATAAAGATGTGGAGTTCGAAATGCTGGCTGGTTCCAAATTTGAATAAACACCGCCGAATGTTTAATATGATATGAAATGGATTGTGTTTATTTGTTGTAAATGGTGGTAGATATAATGCGGTATAATGATGCGCGTTTATTCTCTAACATTGAACATGAAATATAAAATTAGCACTTGTACGTACAAGCAAACAATTGTCATTTTACAACTTACTTGATATTGGCTTCACAGCTCCACAGCCAGCAACGTTCTCAACTTTAGTTTTTACTTTAGTTAAATTGTATGCGGAAAATTACAGAAAATTATAACTGTTGCGGACAGTGTTGCTGTGTACGAAAATACACTAATACATAACGACAAAAAGGTACTAGACAAATTGTGCTGCCACATCGTGCACGACACCCATATTGTAGGGCAATTTTAAGGTTTTTGGGCAATCACATTTTCTTCGATAACTCAGTTATCGATACACTTATCCAAATATATCGGAGCCCAAATGAGACCTAGGACCTTCCAGTTTTGTTTGATACCCATATTGTACGAAGTTTCTATACCTGTATGCGAAACATCATAAGTTTAGGTCAAGTGTACTCAGAATTATAAGGGAAAAACAAAAAATGGAAAAGTAACGGTCGCTAGCATGGCCTAACCTTCCAAAATTAAAAAAAAAAAAAAATAGCCTATACCTCCTTCCAGACTATTAGCTGTCTGCCTACCAAATTTCAACAAAATCCGTCTTGCCGTTCTCACGTTATTGAGGAATAGAAGTTAACGTCTGGACATCCAAACATCGCTACATTAACATTTATAATATTAGTAAGCTAAGATTGAATATAATATTTAGAGTCCGACCGATTAATCGGCATCGGCATCGGCATCGGCTAGTATCGGCCAAAAGGATCGGCATCGGCCGTTTTTGGCCGATCCTTGGCCGATTATTTTCATTTGTAGCTTATAGCGATTGTTTTCGAAAATTCATTCACTTTTCACTTTTCCTTGCATAATTAGGCCCTTAATTGCTTATAATTTTACAATTTTAATTCATCCGGATCTCCCTGTAACAGCTGTTTATTCTATTTGTCGTGGTGTAAACAAAGTTTTTATTTTGGCAGTTGCGTTTGCTTTAGAATTTGTCGTCGCGCAGTTTGTAATATTTGGTAAGAAAATGCTTCTATTTTTATGTGAAAGTGTTATAGAGCTCTTTTAAATGTTTAGGACTAATGGCAGAAGGTAATCCCATTTGGAAATTGTTTGAAAGAAACGTGAGCACTGCTAAGGGCCACTTGCATAAAAGCCGATTAAGCCTAATCGGTGATTAACTTGACAGCTAACCATACAAAATACGTCAATTAAACTCCGGTTAGTCGTTATCATCTTTTATGCAAGCGGCCCTAAGTGTCAAATTTGCAAGAAGGACATTTCATTGGGAAGCAGCCACAAGAAAAGGCAAACAACTGCAAATATAAAAAGGCATCTGCAAGCTACCCATCCGGGTGAGTGGCAATCATATACTAAAGAGGAAGATGCATTTATTGCGTCACACAAAAAATCAAAAAGAGAGGAGCCAGCTTGTAGCCAAATCCAGGACACGTTACCGAATCTGCTGAAGAGAAAAAGCGAAACTTTTTACGCAGATGACAATCCAATAGCCGAGAAAATCGACAAGTCAATCATGGATCTTATTTTAGTGGATATGCATCCTTATAACATGGTCGAAGGTAGCGGGTTTAAAAGATTGCATATTGGTGATCCATCAGTTCCAAGCAGATATCGACTAAAAAGCGAAAAGTTTTTCCGTACTACATTAATGCCACAAACTTACAAAAAAGTCAAAGATAAAGTGATTGAACTTTTAGCATCAGCAAAGTGGTTGAGCTTTACGACGGATATATGGAGTAATCCCACAAAGACTTGCTCACTGCTAAGTTTCACTGCACACTTTGTCCAAGGGCCATGCAGGCTAAAAGTGATATTGGCAGCTAGCGTATTAGACAAAGATCACACCGCAGAAAATATTTGTTCTGGATTAAACAGTGTTATTGAAGAGTATAATATCACTTCGAAAATCCATATTGCAGTATCTGACAATGCACCTAATATGATAGCGGCGGTAAGATTAGGCGGAGTGAAGTGGCTGGGGTGCACTGCACATACTTTACAACTTGTCATCGAAGATGGTGTGCTAAAAAGGGGAAATATAAAAGAGTTGACTAAAAAATGTCGTAAAATAGTGGGTCATTTCACAAGAAGTGAACAGGCGCGCCGCTACTTAAAACAATTTCAAGACACCGTTGGTTTGCCAAACCATGCCTTAATTCAAGACGTTCCTTGCAGGTGGAACAGCACCTATTTAATGCTTAATCGGTTATATGACCAGAAGGCTGCCATTAACCTATACGTAGCCGAACGAGGGTTTGAAGAAGTTTTGACAGCAAGTGAATGGAAAACGGCTTGTAATTTAGTTAAAGTATTAAAGCCTTTTTATCAGGCAACACTGGATTTGTCTTATGATTCAGCATGTAGTTCTGTCATAATTCCATTGATTGCTATGCTGCAGGGAAAACTTGAGCGGAGCGATGATGATGGAACTGAAATTTCTACTCTAAAACACTGCTTAAAATCTTCATTGCTAAGGCGTTTCGCTTTTACTAAAACAAATCCAGAGCTGCTTATTTCTACTTTACTTGATCCTCGTTTTAAGCAGAAATATTTTTCAGCTGTGGAAATTAATACGTGTGAAGCTATATTAAAGGAACAATCTGGTTCATTCGAAGAAGAGAACCGAAATCAAGTTGTTCCACTTAATAAGAGCTTGAGTGTTAACCACAATGAGAACCTGTGGGACTCTCACGATTGCGACATGCTAACGCAAGAAGCACGATTAGACGAAGGCTGTTCCATTTTCAAAAAACAGTTTGACTCGTATCTCTCTGAACCAATCGTTCCCTGCGATAGCAATATTTTCGAATATTGGCACCAAAGTTCATATTTGAGCCTTAAAGAATCTGCAAACAAATACCTTTCTGCACCTCCAACAAGCGTTGCAAGTGAGCAGCTTTTCAATGCTGCAGGTGAGCTTTATAGCGATAGGCACTCAAACTTGCTTGGAGAAAACGCTAATAAACTCCTTTTTTTACATTATAATATAAAATTGTTTGATTTTGATTATTAACTATAAACTGTTTTGCCTGCTTAGCAAATGAATTTGGTAAATGTTATTTTTTTTAACTACGGTGACCTTTATATGCTTATGAATTAAAAGAGAGCTTTTTATTTTTACTACTATAAATACAAGTAGAAATAAAATTTCGAATAAATACAAATATAGGTTTAATATTTTTATTTTTCAATGAACATGAAATGTATAGTTACACCTTGAAATTCAATGTTAGTACAACTGAAATATAGTGATACTATCTTTATATATAGTAATACATAAAACAAGGAATATATTCTTTAATGTTTTTGAGTTTATTTTATATTTTTCCGAATTTATTTTTAAATAAAAAATTGAAATATTCTAATACATTTATAATAAAAAAGTATAATTTTTGATGATCGGCATCGTCATCGGCCGATTATTTGCCCATGGGCCGATTAATCGCCATCGGCCAAAAATTGAGCATCTGTCGGACACTAATAATATTGAATACTGAAGGGAAGGGAAAGGTAGATTAATTAAATAATTTGGGGTTCCTGGCCGATCACGTTTTGACCGATAACTCAGTTATCGATAAATATATCGAAATACATATATCGAAGTCCAAATGAAAGCTGGGGTCATCCCTTTTCGTTTGATACCCATATTATCGGGAAATTTTAAAGCTTTTGAGCCATCTCGTTTTCACCGATAACCCAGTTATCGATAAATTTATCGAAATATATTGAAGTTCAAATGAAAACTGGGGCCATCCTCTTTCGTTTGATACCCATATTGTAGGGAAATTTTAAGGTTTTTGGGCAATCACATTTTCACCTACAACTCAGTTATCGATTAATTTATGGAAATATATCGAAGTCCAAATGAAAACTGGAGTCATGCCCTTTCGTTTGATACAGATATTGCAGGGTAACTTCAAGGTGTTTATGCAATCACATTTTCACAGATAATTCAATTACCAATAAATTTACGTACAGAATGTACTTAAATTATGGAGGGAGCACTTCTCCTCACTGCTAAATTGCGATGGAGACGTCGAACCCGATACCCCAATCCCTGACGATGGAAAAGTCGTCCAACCACCTGACTATGACGAAGTGAGGATAGCTATATCCCGGCTCAAAAACAACAAATCGCCTGGGAAAGACGGACTACCCGCGGAGCTGTTCAAACACGGAGGTGAAGAGCTGGTAAAAAGCATGCATTAGCTCTTATGCAGAATATGGTCAGATGAGTACATGCCTCCAGATTGGAATTTAAGTGTGCTCTGCCCAATCCACAAGAAAGGCGATCCCGCTAACCCCACCAACTACCGCGGAATCAGTCTTCTTAATATCGCATATAAGATTCTTTCTAGCGTATTGTGTGAAAGACTGAAGCCCATCGTAGACAAACTGATTGGACCTTATCAGTGTGGCTTTAGACCTGGTAAGTCTGCCATCGACCAGATTTTCACGATACGCCAAATCCTGGAGAAGACCCATGATAAAAGAATCGACACTCACCATCTCTTTGTCGATTTTAAAGCCACTTTTGACAGCGCAAAAAGGAGTTGCCTGTATGCCGCCATATCTGAATTTAACTTCCCTGCAAAGCTTATACGGCTTTGCCAAGTGACGTTGAGCAAAACCAACAGCTCCGTCAGAATCGGCAAGGACCTCTCTGAGCCATTTGAAACCAAACGAGGCTTCAGACAGGGCGACTCCCTTTCGTGCGATTTCTTTAACCTGATGCTGGAGAAGATAATTCGAGCAGCAGAGCTAAACCGCAATGGCACAATCTTTTACAAGAGGGTTTATGCCGATGATATTGATATCATTGGCCTTAACAGCCGCGTAGTAAGCGCTGCTTTCTCTGGGATGGATAAGGAAGCGAAAAAAGTGGGTCTTGCGGTGAACGAGGGCAAGATGAAGTATCTGCTGTCATCAAAGAAAGAATCGGCGCACCTGCGCCTTGGCAGCCAAGTCACCGTTGATAGCTACAAGTTTGAAACGGTGAGAGACTTGGTCTATTTGGGAACCAGCATTAACACCGAAAATAATATCAGTCTAGAAATCCAACGGAGAATCACCCTTGCCAACAAGTGTTACTTTGGACTAAGTAGGTAATTGAGAAGTAAAGTCCTCTCTTGACAAACAAAGATCTCGCTCTATAAGTCTCTCATCATACCAGTCCTGATGTACGACTCGGAATCATGGACAGTGTCAAGAGAAGATGAGATGGGCCTTGGAGTATTTTAGAGAAAAGTTCTCCTGAAGATTTATGGTACTTCCCGTAATGTCAACGTCGAATATCGAAGGAAATTTAACTATGAACTGTACTAGCATTACGCAGACCTGACCATAGTGCAGCGAATTAAAGCCCAAAGGCTTCGCTGGCTGAGTCATGTTATGCGAATGGAGAAGGAGGCTCCAGCAGAGAAGGTTTTCCTATCGACACCCGAATTCGGCAGCAGAGGAAGGGGGAGACCTCGACTGAGATGGAAACAAGAGGTGGAGGATGACTTGAACTCCCTTGGGGTTTCCAATTGGCGTCAGTTATGGCTAAAAAGGAATGACTGGCATGCTTTGATACGAAACGGCCAAAACCGCAAGCCAAGATTAGATTAGATAAATTTATTGAATTACGCTGAAGTTCAAATGAAACCTGGAGCCATCCCCTTTCGTTTAATACCCATATGGTCGGACAATTTTAAGGTTTTTGGGCAATCACATTTTCACCGGTAAGTCAGTTATCGATAAATTAATCGAAATGTATCGAAGTCCAAATGAAACCTGCGAACATGCTCTTTCGTTTGATACCCATATTGTATCGCTATTTTAAGGTTTTTGGGCAATCACAATTTCACCGATAACTCAGCTATCGATAAATTTATTTAAATATGTTGAAGTCCAATAGAAACCTAGGGGCATCCCCTTTTGTTTAATACGCATATTGTAGGGCAATTTTAGGGTTTTTGAGCAATCACCTTTTCACCGTTAGCCCAGTTGTCGATAAATTTATCGAAATATATCGAAGTTCAAATGAAACATGGGGGCACGCCCTTCCGTTTGATACCCATATTGTAGGGCAATTTCAATGTTTTCGGGCAATCACATTTTCACCGATAAGTCAGTTATCGATAAATTTATCGGTATATATCTATATATCCATTATTAGTTTGCAGAGATTGTTATTATTATGCCTGTAGTATTGAGCTCAGTTTTTGACTAATGATAACTATGTTTCAATAGCGTGCCTACGTGTATCAATCAAGGCGAGCCCCAGTCTTTATAACCCCAACGAAATTATATACTGCTGCCAGAGAACTTTTCAGACAAAGAAGAGTTCAGGATATTTATCGACTTTTGCTGACGGGGAAAAACTTAAACTTTTAGGTTCCGCTAATATTTATTGTTTGTAGATTTTTTAAGCTGTTCCAATCCAAGGGAAACGTTTTATTCGCACTATTTCCCATTTAGGTACATTGCAGAAGCTAAGAAACCATTAAAACCTTTTTTATATTTTATAGTGCCTAGCAAATAAAAAAATTACAGCACGTACCACTATTGAATTCTTTTTTTCTACTTTAAAATATGCGCCAATAATTTTTGAGTAGAGCGCTTTGCACGTTAAAATTGTAGATACATACATAAACAAAATTCATTTTCGTTGTATCGTAAGTTTGGCATTTATCGCTTATGGTAACACTAACCAGAAGCTGGCTTCAAAGTTTCATATAAAATTACTTCCAAATTCAAAAAAAAAAAAAAAACAATTGCTTCAGCAAACAGATTCGTACTGGTTTTGAAAGCCCAGTAAAAGCCAATAAGTAAAAGCGAGATGGCCATCATTGCCTAGGCGGTTTAAGGCTGTTTTAAGTAACACCTCTTTTACATCATTCAAGTCTTGAATTCAATTCTGCCGCGACATAGTAGCTCATAGGGGATTAGGTAGGCAAGCCGGGCTTTTCGGCTTATATGGAAGGCACGCCACTGATTTTTATCAGTTCTAGCAATAGTTATAATCGCAAATTGAAGAAAAATTAAATGAAATTATTTTGATTTGTAATTTATTTGATTGAAAAAACCAAACAGAAAAGTCGTGGCAAAAAATAAATGAGTATGAGAATTGCTTAAAAATGTCATTAGTGTCATTTTCGTTTTACCGTAAGTTTGGCATTTATCGCTTATGGTAACACTAACCAGAAGCTGGCTTCAAAGTTTCATATAAAATTACTTCCAAATTCAAAAAAAACAAAAAAACAATTGCTTCAGCAAACAGATTCGTACTGGTTTTGAAAGCCCGGTAAAAGCCAATAAGTAAAAGCGAGATGGCCATCATTGCCTAGGCGGTTTAAGGCTGTTTTAAGTAACACCCCCTTTACATCATTCAAGTCTTGAATTCAATTCTGCCGCGACATTGTAGCTCATAGGGGATTAGGTAGGCAAGCCGGGCTTTTCGGCTTATATGGAAGGCACGCCACTGATTTTTATCAGTTCTAGCAATAGTTATAATCGCAAATTGAAGAAAAATGAAATGAAATTATTTTGATTTGTAATTTATTTGATTGAAAAAAACCAAACAGAAAAGTCGTGGCAAAAAATAAATGAGTATGAGATTTTTAGCCGAGCTTCTCTTTCCAACTTGTGGTGTGTTGCTTTTGAGTTTTCCTACAAGTTGGCGGGACCTACAGTTTTTTGCTGGCTCCGAACGGCACTTGCAAAGCAAATGAATTTTTTGCTGAGAAGCTTCTCATGGCAGAAATACACCCGGAGAGTTTGCCAAACTACTGCCGAGGGGCGACCCCGTTTAGAAAAATTCTTTTTCTAAATAGTTTTTGATGTTACTTTTGCCGGGCATCGAACCGCCACGACTTGGTGTAGAAGGCCGAACACTTAACCGCTACACCACAGCGGCCGGAGTATGAGAATTGCTTAAACATGTCATTAGTGTCATTAACGGTTTTACCTGTAGTATTTATATCATGCTCTAACCTTTAATTCTAAAATTTACCACCTACAAATATACCACTTGTGGCCGAAAAATTTATAGTGGACTTTGAAATTAAAGGCTAGATGAAATAAAAAAATTTGTAGGTAATTGGAAAGTTTTGAATTTACCGAAAAAATTGTAAAAAATTGTTTAAACCGGTGCATAGTTTAAAATTAGGCTCAAATTTTTAACCGTGTAATAATTACCAACAAATGAGCTAAAATGTTTAGTTTAGCGGTAATTATTCTGAAAACAATCACATCGCCTGTTTATTATATATTTAGCAATACATATTTACACTTACACAGTTGTAATGCTGTCCCAGTGGGAAAAGGTAATGTACAGCAATGCATAAAGTAATGTATAGCTCCTATAGACTATACATGAAAACATGCATGAATTTTTCTACAGCGATGTCATAGGAAAAGTAATGTGTCGCTCGCCTACAAAACTAAAGATACATGTTTACATTACTTTTTATATTACTTTTTATAAATGAAAAGATGCATTACCTTTCAAGAATGAAACTATGCACTACAAGGGACATATTTAATTTTGCACAACATTTTATAAATTTCCTTGTGGAGTAACAAGGACATTAAGACACAGTGAGGCTCTACAGCGGGGGAAGAGTTAAGGTCCTATTTTAAATGTTTGAATGACGAGCTCGTCATGGGCTACGACCAAGATGAGTGCACCAAAAAAAATACAATAAAAAAACCAAAACCACAAAGGCACCGGCATCAGGAGCAAACAGTCCAGTCGACTCTCGACTTCTGAAAAGCCTCACAGCAGCAGAAAAAGCGATGAAGATGTAAGTTGTGTATTTTTTATTTTTTTTTGAAGTTTTCAAGCTACAAATATAAATAGAGCTACACATTACTCCCTTCCTTGCTTTTGGTATGATCTTTTCTAACATCAAAATTCGTACATCTTTTCATGTATGAAAAACAATTTTTTTTGAACTACAAGTCAAAGATTGAGCGACACATTACTCCCTTCCTTGCTTTTGGTATGATCTTTTCTTCTAACAAAATTTGTACATCTTTTCATGCACGAAAAATTTTTTTTTTAAACTACAAATCAAAAATTGAGCGACACATTACTCCCTTCCTTGCTTTTGGTATGATCTTTTCTTATAACAAAATTCATACATCTTTTCATACATGTAAAAAGGTAATGCATTACCTATTTTCCCACTGGGGTATGTCGTCGGCTTAGGTCGCAAAGGTGCCAAGTGTCATTTTTTTTTTAATTTTACAGGAGAGACAAAAAAAAATATAAAAATATAAATTTAAATTAGGAGTTTCGGGTTTTTACGTCATGTTACTCAATTTTAGAGTATAATAAGTGGACGCTCAAAATCAAAATGTATTCAACAAAGTGTGCTTGACAGTTAAATATTTTCTCTTGTAAGGGGCTATAATGTCAAACGAATATAAAAAAATGAATTAATCCTTTATGGTGCACCACATGTAAATTGGGTATCATTTTCTCTTCTTTAATATTAGCAATAATTTACTCTTATACCATCCACGATTTTTGTAAAAAATATTTGGTTACAGTTTTCTTACCTTAGCTTAGACAACAGTTGAATTCCAACCGTTCTTCACTGGCACTGAAGCTTTTTTCACTACCAATAAAATACTTCTAAATTTGCTACCGAATATTCTTTCGTATTGCTTTTTTGAATTAAAGGTAAAATATAAATACGGAAAATTTAAAACAAAAGTTAATTTACAAATTTTTTCCTAAAAGTTTATAAACGGAAACAATTTTTTTCAAGTGGGTTAAAATATTTTTCTGTTTGACATTATACCCTGGTTCCGATTGAGAGCAACGACAAATTCAAGCACACTTTGTTGAATACGTTTTGTGGACGCTCATAAAAACATGAAAATTTATAATTTTCGCAGACTTATATGCACTTTTGTGACTTAGCACCTTTTCAGGAGCTACTTTTTCACTGGACTTAGCACCTTTGCCAAATCTGTGAGTGAACCAAAGCAATTTTCTGAGTATGAGGGTTCTTATAGGTACTTCCATAGGGTTTTTACGTCGTATTAGAACTTTTATATTAAGCTTAGTTCTACCACACCACGCTTAAAGCTCAAATTACCTATTTTTTAGAACTCTGTTACTCTGGAATTGGAACTAATATTTGGATCAAAGTACATTATTCTGTAAGCCAAGACGGTTCTCTTTATCACGTTTTACTATCGCTGACACATAGCAGACAAGCACGGGCAGATTTTGTTGCACAACTTTTGACCAAAATCGAGGTCCATAAGTCGACAAGTAAATGTGATGTAAGTCTTTGGAAGGCTGAATATGAGAGCCCAAACATTTGTCTTTACCATCCAGGTCACAAAGTTATGTATCAGTTACTAAGGAGAAGTGGGGTCAGGTCAGGTAAATGATCCCAATTATAATTTTTTTACTTTTCCACTTGTAAATTGATATGGAAAAAAAGAAAAGAAAAATTCAAAATTCAAATTCGTATGGAGTTAGCACTTTTTAATTTCATTGGTGGACCTAGCACCTTTTCTAATCAATGCAAACAACGCACTTAAAAACAGTATAGTTATGCAATTCATGATGTAAGTAGTGTATATTAACTGTTTCTATCATTTTGCAACAAAACCTGAAAAACTCCAAAAGGTGGACTTAGGACCTTTGCGACCTAAGCCGACGATTTATTTCTTATCGCAATAACAAAAAATTATATACATAGCAAAATTTTCTATAAGGTTAAAATCTCACAAGTGGGAACACCTTATCTACTTCTCTGATGTTTAAATATTAAGTTTGACGTTATTTTGACGTCGGTTTTTTACTGCGATATCTTAATATTCCTCGACATATCGCACACTAAATCAAAAAGAGTCACAACTTAAAATCGCACTTATTTTCAGTTAAACGCTTCTGGATCGCACAAACGTAATTTGATTTTTAAAAACTTGGCATTACAGTGCTCTTTATAGACTAATGATAATAGTAAAAAAAAATTTTGGGATTGGCTGTACTACTTTTTATTAGGCAATCAATGGCAAGAAGGCGACCTAAAAAAATGTTGAGTTATGACGGTTTTTGATTTAGGGTGCGATATGTAGGTGAAACCCAAAAGTAAGTTAGCACCAAATCTATGCTAACTTAAGTTAAAACTTAGTTAGCCATAGTTTTACAGTCTTCAAATGGCTCAGCCACAAAAAAAAAAGTTGACGGATCTATGAACTCAATACATTAATTTTCATGTATTTCGACGAGCTAAAACTTTTATTTTTTCATTTCAGAAAATTCAAAGGTAACCAGCAAACATCGTTCAACATTTTTTCAAACCTTTGAAAAACTGTATAGTTCTCAAGTTGATCTCCAAGTGTTCTTTTTTTTTTTGTGTGATTTTCGATATCGAAAAAGGGGGCCCATTTTCAATAGCAACCTACCCTGGCCTGAAAGTAACCTGTATACAAAATTTCATGCAAATATCTCAATTTTTACTCAAGTTATCGTGTACACAGACGGATAGACGGACGGACATGCCTTAATGAACTTCTCGTTTCAACCTAAGAACTTTCATATATGGAACTCTATATCTATCTCGATTATTTTGTGCCGTTACATATTACCGTTATGTGAACAAAATTAATATATGTATCCTTGTACTAGTACTAGTACGCTGGGTATAATAACAATTAAAGTAGTTTTAAAAAAATTGTGTTTCCTTTGAAATTTAAACTAGAAGAAGTTGCTTCGACCTAAGCAACTTAGAATAGATATAGGTGCTTGGAATTTTACACGCCTGTCAAATTTGTTTTTGCTTTCACATAAAATATTTTTTCTTAGCAACTACAAAATCTATAGGTTTGTTTACTGACCTGGATTTTTATGTCGTTTTAAAGCTTAATCAATTTCAAACAAAATTTATCTTAACCATTTTCTTATCGGCTCAATAGTAGCAAAGCTATATCCAATTTAAAAATATGTTACAGGTAGATTTATCATATCGATTCTGTACAGCAAAGCAGTCGGAAACTTGATACATAAAGCCCACAGCAATATTCGTATGGATTTGACATCAAAAATACTAGTTGATTTTAAAATAATTTTCTCGATTAAGAAACCAAATGTAGCTATAGAGCCTTACTAAAATGTTTATAACTTTGGTATTTCTGAGCTGATTTGCAAACAGTTTTCACCAATATTATTTGAAATCGATTGAGCTTTGACAACGAATCAAAATAAAATAAAAAAATTTATTAGGTTTCGCTGTATAACAATACATACTACAAGGCGACTTGAAATTGTGCTCTTTTTCTCTCTATAATCTGCTAATAGCTAATCTGGTCATCTGATTGAAACCATTATATAGCGGGTTTTTAGAGTTGCAAAAGATCTTTAATCCGGCGAATAGCGGGGTTCGATCGGATAGGCAAAGCTGGAGATTTTTCGTAAAATGGTGTTTTCTCAATTTTTTAAAAACGATAACTTTGCGAAATCGCAAAACCTATAGCGAATTTTTGATTTTTTTCTCCAAAATCGTAATCTGCGCGTTTTTTTTCACGTAATAAATAAATGTGTACCAAGTTTACTGCTATCAAAGTTTTTATATAATCTGCTGCACCTTGAATGCATATAGTGTTTAAAATTTTCAAATGCAACGTGCAAGTTCTAAAAGTTATCCAATTCGAATGAAATTTTGCACAGCTAATTTTTAAAGCGAACTCTATCATATTCCACCCGGCGAACCCAATATTTGCAAAGAAGGTTGGTATAAGGAACAGCTTAATGCACATATGGGCAAATCCTAGAAAAGTGAGTTGAAATTGAGGAAAATTGGCTTCGTTGTAGAGTTTCCAAAATACCGCTATTGGCAAGTGGATATACCAAGCTTCCCAGAAATATATCCTTTGATATATAGTGATTTCAAAGAGTTAAGGTATAAAAAATCGAAAAATTTATTAAAAACAGTACCCTTTTCTTTCTCTATGGTTTCCATAATTTTAGAGTAACATACTAAAGTTAATACCAGTGAGTGGTGTAAGAAGGGTTAAATAAATGAACTGAAGCTAAGTTTTATGTGGTGCTTTGCTGTAACCCATTTAATTTCTTGCTAAACATGTAAATAGCAAAATGAAGAGTAAGTGATATAAAATTTATCTTAATTTCAAAACCGACGTATCAAATAAGCTCATTAATTAAAATTTCTTTTAAATTTACTTTCTTAACAAATCTGCATCATTTAAAATTTAATACTTAAGCCATTTTTATAATTATTGCCATTTAAATAGTGAAACGTAAGTGACGCCAAAAAAAATAAAGTGCATTTTTTTTGACGATCGAGCAGCCAATTGTAGAAAAATGTATTTCTGCTGCTATAATGAAAACATGGAGGGATAGTATAATGCTGGATAGTGAACGTGAGAAGATCTACAAGTTAAAAAACAGATAATATCCAATATGATACAGAAGCAGTAGAAAAACATTTTAATAAGACCTCTTGGGGTTAGTGACATACGTATTATATTTGTGCTTAAAAAGATGGATAGATAAAAATATACACCTTTGGATGCAGTATAAAAAAATAGTACCTGGGTGACCGAGCTTGCTCGGTGCTATCACTTTAGTGCTAACTTAACACTATAAGCTTTCCAACATAGATTTCCAAAAAATGATCAAATAGGTGGGAACCTTGTGAAGATGTGTTACACTGTCCTTTATATGTGGGCAAATTATTAAAATTTTGTAATTTTCGTAGCCGTAATGGACTTTTTGCGGACAACCCTACTTGAAAATATTTTAGTTGGTATGCCAGCGACATTTTGGCATATCTAGCTCCATAAATAAAAAAACTTTAAATAGGTGGCAACCCTGTAAACCGCCCTAAGTGACAACCCCAAAGTGTACGTATAGACTTAGAATCAATCATACTATCTATGTGCCAAATTTCATCCGAATCGGTCAAGCGGTTCTCGAGTTAGTACCGGATCTACAAATATACAAATATACTCCGGTAAGGTGGCAACCCTAGGTGACAACCCTACTTGAAGATATTTTAGTTGGTATGTCAGCGAAAATACCTTTCATTTGATACCCATATTGGCATCTCTAGCTCCATAAATAAAAAAAATTAAATAGGCGGCAACCCTGTAAACCACCCCAAGTGGCAACCCCAAAGTGTATAGTCTTAGAATCAATCATACTATCTAATAGTACATTTACACAGCACCAAATTTGGTAAATTTGGCGAAAAATTGCAAATTTGGCGCTTTTTTCCATACAAATCTCATTTTCCAAATTTGGAATTCCATCGCATTTGGCCTCATTCGCTGAACAATACAATCCATTGTGTATCAATACCAAGTGTGAACTCTTCTTTTGACAACACACATTAAAATGTCGGTTTGTTTACATCCTGCACATATTAAAATGTCGCCAGCACAGAATAACAGAAAAGCAAATGGCGTTGTTTAACATCCTGCACACATCAACATGGCGGTCTCCTATCTTTTACCTAATGGTAGAAAGAGATGGGAAGATGGAAAGAAGTGAGACAAAAAACGAAATTAAAAACAGGTGACTAAACTCACTTTGAAGTTTTCACGACTATGTCTATGATATCACACTTGTTATTAACCACAATCTCAAACAGGTGTTAAACTCATTTTGGAATTTTGACGTCTATGCAGAAGAGTTTACACTTGGTATTGATACACAATGATACAATCCACAATTCCTCAAAATAGCAACCCTGCCTGTGTTCCTCATTTAGAATTGCCCAGCAAGAACCTTAATGGGTAATTAACGTGTGAAAACTTTTGCATTATGCACAGTTCTAAATAAAAATTTCAACTATTTTTTTTATGATACTGGACCAGTTCCACTAAGAGAGAAGCCTTCTTGATTCTTCATTTATTATTACTCTACATGTGTTTAAAACATCAAGGGGGTGCATATTCTTTCGGTGGCTTTGTATTCTGGTAGAAGATTCTTGCGGGGAAGGTGAAGCCATATGCAAATTTGCCAGTGTAAACAGGTTCGAAATGACATATTCAAATTCGCCAAATTTGCATATATGTAATACTTCTATATAGATAATACCGAACAGTGAAGCGTGTCAAACATTACAGTACAGATATACCATGAGAGAAGGAGACAAAATCTCAAGGATGTCGTTAAACTTTTGTAAACAAAGGAACATAAATAAATGCATACTTTAACAAAATGTAAATAAATTCACTTCGTTTTTCTTATCACTCCTTTCACTAATTAACATTAAACCATGCCAAAAATACCCAAGGTAGCGGATATGACATTATTTTACCAAATGAAAAAATTCTCTGTAGCTTATTATTATTTTTTAAACAACAAATACGAACATTTTTATTTATTTATTTTGTGATTTACTTTTTATTTACTATGAAAATGAGCCCTAATTGTTTTGTAAAAATTAAAACCAAAAAGCAATAACGCGAAATGGCAACTACGCATTTAATATGCACAAAATTTACAGTTACAAAATATATTTAAAAATATATTTAAATAATAAAAATGCAAAACCTTATATTCTATATAGAAATAAGTATGGATATATGAATTTATTTATTTTCGAAAGATTTGAATTTATCGTATTTTTAATGTATACGCGAATAATATAATTTGTATGGTTATAAGCCATGTGTAAATAATAAATACGCAAAGCCTGCCTTCTATATATGTATGTATATATTTATGTACAAGTATGTTTGATTTTTTTTTTTCACTTCAAAAACATGAATTTTAATGCTTTTATTTTCGTAATTCAATATGTTTAAATAGTAAATACATCCACGAGAACGAAATCGAACACTGAAGATGGCAGATCGCCGAAACCGGTTTGTTACAAAACCAAATTTGACAAGGGATGACGGAAAATCGTTCCAATATACATCTAGTATCCACCCTGTCGGAAAAACACAAAATCAAATCAACTCAAATACATCCACTTATGCATTATATTTTGGTATTTTCATTATTTAATCGACTAATCAAAGATTTTATAACTAAAACTATGCACAATTTGTGTAATGGGGATAGTGACCCTTTTTGAGCCCTTTGATATTTTTTTTTAAACGCGCTACTACAATTCACTAACACAAACAAAACTTGCGCATGCGCAGAACTCACATTTGCACTGATTCATATAATAATGTTTGACACGCTTCTTACACACGGCCAGTATACGAAAGGCGCAGGCTGTGCAAATTTGGTGCAGTATAAATGTACTATAAGTGCCAAATTTCATCGCATTTTGTCAAGCGGTTCTCGAGACAGTATTGGACCTACAAATATACAAATATACTCCGGTAAGGTGGCAACCCTAGGTGACAACCCTACTGGAATATATTTTAGTTTGTATGTCAGCGAAAATACCTTTCATTTCATACCCATATTGGCATATATAGCTCCATAAATAAAAAAAATGTATATAGGTGGCAACTCTGTAAACCGCCCCAAGTGACAACCCCAAAGTGTATAGTTTTAGAATCAATCATACTATCTATATGCCAAATTTCATCCCAATCGGTCAACCGGTTCTCGAGATAGTACCGGACCTACAAATATACAAATATACACGTTTAGCTCGTTTAAAGTTATTAGATTAGATATTATTGCGTCCCAACAAACATCGAGGACCAAAAACTCAAACGTTTGAGAAAACATCTATTCTCAACTTTTTCTCAAATGTTGTTTATATAACAGGATTATTTGTTGAACTATATTAATTAAAAAAATATTATGTAAAATTTAACTGCATAAATGGAAACTCGCTTTTTATTAAAATGGGTATTTGTTTTGCATGATTGGCATCTCTGAAAAAATATTTCAATGAGCGCATGTGGATTCCATTTCGATCCACTCCGGTCAGTTTGAGAAACGTTTGAAAATTCTGCCGTTCTCAATTTGAAAATCAGGGAAAATCCCATATTAAAAATGAGCCTTTTAGGTTGAGAATGCTATCAACGGTTATTTCGCCTCAAATTGAAAACGAACGTTTGAGATTTGAGAAGATGGTTGGTTATCAAATGCATCTCAAATTGAGATTAGCTAAAAATGTTTGTTGGGGTACGTTAGGTGCTGAATCTAACTAATATTATAAATGTGAATGTAGCGATGTTTGGATGTCCAGACGCTTACTTCTGTTCCCCAATAACGTGAGAATGGCAAGACGGATTTTGTTGAAATTTGGTAGGCAGACAGCTAATAGTCTAGAAGGAGGTATAGGCTATTTTTTTGTTTAATCTTGGGGGGTCCGGCAATGCTATAGACCGATACTTTTCGATTTTTTTGTTTTTCCATATAAATCTGAGTACACTTGACCTAAACTTATATTTCGCATACAGGTGTAGAAACTTCGAACAATATGGGTATCAAACGAAACTGGAAGTTGCCAGGTCTCATTTGGGCTTCGATATATCTCGATAAATTTATCGATAACTGAGTTATCAGTCGAAATGAGATTGCCCAGAAATCTTAAATATTCCCTACGATATGGGTATCAAACGAAAGGGGATGACCCCAGGTTTCATTTGGACTTCAATATATTTCGATAAATTTATCGATAACTGAGTTATCGGTTGAAATGTTATTGAATAAAAACCTTAAAATTGTCCTACAATAAGGGTATCAAACGAAAGGGCATGGCCCCAGGTTTCATTTGGACTTCGATAAATTGATCGATAACTGAGTTATCGGTGGAAATGTGATTGCCCAAAAACCTTAAAATTGCCCTACAATATGGACACTAAACGAAATTTCCCCACAATATGGGTATCAAAAGAAAGGGGATGCCCACAGGTTTCATCTGGACTTTAATGTATTTCGACAAATTTATCGATAACTGAGTTATTGGTGAAAAATCCTTAAAATTGTCCTACAATAAGGGTATCAAACGAAAGGAGATGGCCCCAGGTTTCATTTGGACTTCGATAAATTGATCGATAACTGAGTTATCGGTGAAAATGTGATTGCCCAAAAACCTTAAAATTGCCCTACAATATGGACACTAAACGAAATTTCCCCGCAATATGGGTATTAAAAGGGGATGGCCACAGGTTTCATCTGGACTTTAATGTATTTCGACAAATTTATCGATAACTGAGTTATTGGTGAAAAATCCTTAAAATTGCCCTACAATATGGGTATCAAACGAAAGGAGATGGCCTCAGTTTTCATTTGGACTTCAATATATTTCGATAAATTTATCGATAATTGAGTTATCGGTGAAAACGAGATGGATTAAAAGCCTTAAAATTGGCCAACAATATGGGTATCTAACGAAAAGGTGTGGCCCCAGGTTTCATTTCGATATATGTATTTCGATATATTTATCGATAACTGAGTTAAACGTGATCGCCCAAAAACCTCAAATTATTTAATCAATCTGCCTTTCCCCATTGATGGGAATTTTGAAAATTTTAAATACCCTTGGTAAATGCTTCAGTGTTCAATAATATTATATAAATATCAAAGTTTGAAGTTCAGATGAACTATTCGATAAATGCTTTCTGAGACATTTATATCCATACTTGAACCCAAAGCAATATTTAACTTTAGAAACCTCACTTCACTCGATTTCAAAGATATGTATATTAAATAAAATTTTTGAAAACCGTTTTTCAATATATACTATTTTTTCAAAACTCTAGGAACATAGACAAATAATTGATCTTCCAAAAGTTTTTTATTTGACCAATCTACCTAACTTGGTGAACTTCGACGACCGAATTTTTACTTAAAATGTTGAGAGGGTACTTCACAGGGGCGGGCAAGGCCGCGGGTATATACTAGTTTTTAAATATAGGTGATTTATTAAGGAATATTTCTTAGAAATTTTAACGGAAACACCATGTGGCTGATTGAAGGTCTAATAAAACCTCATTTCTCTAACGAATTCACGAGATTTGAAACGTAAGTGACGTCTCCATGAAACGTAAGTGACACCGATCACCTCCAATACATTTAAAAATGGAAAAAATATTTTTTATAATGACCCATAAATAAATAAATAAATAAAAGAGCCTTTTTGTCCAACTGTTGCTACGCAGAGTTTGGCAACTAAACTTGAAGAACTCAAAAAATGAAATCTGTGCGGAGATGTAAGAGACACCACCTAAAGTACCAATTTTCTGAAACTATGTAATCATTTTAAGGCATGCTTAAATTGATTCGTAAATATGGCCCTAATACCAAAAATGAAAATTACCACTAAAAATGTATTTTTAGACCGAAGCGTGAAACGTAAGTAAGATTTGGACGATTCGAAAAAACTAGTAATTGATAAAAAAGTTAACCTCTCCAAAAATAAGCCATGTAGCTGTGCTATTTTTTTTATGAGAGTACTTTTTCAAATTTTTTACTTCAGCAAGTTTTCCAAATCGAACCGAGTACGAGCTGGTACGAGTTTGTTGAACCGAAACGCATAGATTTTTGCGGGGTTTGTACCTCTGCTATTTAGCATGATCTGACGAGGAGAAGTAATGTTAAATTGAGTGAATGTCAGCAAAGGTCAGTTAAGTTTTTCGTAATTGTTTGTTTTACCAACAACTTTATCGAAAAATGCGAAAGTTAAAGGTTATCTGCGAATTTTTTAAGGAGTGTTCATATAAAGTTAATACCTACATTTGAAGCGTAACCACGTGGCTTTCAATGCAACATATTGGATTTGCCGGTCACCTTCGTTTCAAGCAAGAGAGATTACTCAGACTGATATAGAGGAAGGCCTTTTTTTAAACGGAATATGTGCACTTTGGAAATATTTTTGTTTGTGGCCATTTTCATATAACTGACATTAAATTTATTAAAACTAATAATTAGAATTATTTTCTTAAACTGGACTTATACTATTTTAACACAAAATGGTTCATGTGTAAGCATGTGGATATTTTTATATTAACCATTTGCAAATTAAAAGCTGTTCTCAGCACACTCATGAACTTATGAACTTACAAATGTACAAGTGTATGTGCATAACTGTATGCAGTTACTATATAGTGCAAGGTACACTACATTCGAATTTTCTCATTGAAAATCACGCCATCAAATAAAATCTACGGTTTTAATTCAATTGGATTATTAATACATAAATCATTAACCTACCCGGATTTAGATGCTTGTGTCGACGTAATCGAATGGATACGCAGACGATGTGCGATATCTTTCAACTCCTGAATAGTTTTAGCTTCTGGTTTATGGTAGGACATTTTTACGAACTTTATTCAATTCGATTGAAACGAAAAAATTTGCTGGTGAAAATTCCTTAACTATTTAAAAAGTTGCTAGTTTTAGATTTTGTAACAAATTCGCGACCACGTCTGTTCACAGCGTACTAAAGCGACTGGCGTACAAAAGCAAACTAACGTTGGTTGGGCTCTCGGTAGCTAACCCCACCAACCAGCCGGCTATTCGCAGCATTGATTGGAGTAGTGTTGCTCGTATTATAGCATTCGGTACGTTTGCTCCCAAATAACTGTCAGCTCCAGAGCACATGAACATGTAGTGTCTCAACAGAGAGATAAGAATATACAACCCTGCAGAAAAAAGCCTAAAAGGTTGAATATGTACACAGGCCCATGCGTAGGGGGTGGTTTTGGGGGTTCAAACCCCCCTATTGGCTCTCAACGACTGAATTTTTTCATAAAAACTGTCAAAAGTCACAACCTTCGGAGCATCCAAAAGTTCAAAACCCCCCCTATAGCAAATTCCTGTGCACGGGCCTGTATGTACATATGTATTTTTTTAGTTTTAACTTAAAACAAGTATTCTTAACATTGTGAAGAATTTTTAACGAAATGATGTGTACCAACGTGAGGCAAATTCTTGGACAGCAACGTCTAGAATCTCAAGATCGAAAAGAGATTAAGACATAAGTACAAAAATTGCTTCGAAGATTTGGATTTCTAACTGTTTTGTTTAGAAATTTTAAAAAGGTTAAATTTGGACTTGGCCTTCTTGATCCTTACTTGATTGGTGTACTTTTTTTATATGAAAGTGTATGCACCCAACAAACATTTAGGCTTGAATTACGTTAGATCTCAAGTTGAGAACTAAGGGGCTTCTCAAACCTCAAGTGGTGTTTCTCAACACGAAAACCACTTGAGAATGGTAGCGTTCTCAACAAAAAGGAGGTTTTTTTATATGAAAAAAAAAAAACGCTGTTTCTCAAGTTGAGAAAGGGATAGTTCTCAACTAATTGGGCTCAAAGGTATGAAAATAAAAACCGCAAACATAAACCATAATTTTTATAATTTAAAACGCAATGAACTAGTTGACCAAAAAATTTTGATTTACAATTATGTACATTAAACTAGGCCAAAAATAAAAATTTTCGTTTTTTTTCAAAAATTATATTGATTTTCTTTTGAAGAAATGTGAAAAAAATTACTTTAATTTGTTCAGATTTTTAAATTAAAGTCTAGAGGTCTACCATTGCTAGTTTAGATTTTACAGACTTAACCTCCAATTTGGTATAACAAAGACAAATCATTGTTGAAAAACACCATTTACCTGAACATATTTTTGTAGGAAATTGTATTCCCTACAAAAGCTGCCTAGACTGAAATTTTCTCAGACTAGCCGTTTTCTAGTATTCTAGGCACAAACATTGGCAAGTTTTTTTGATTTCCCGATTTTAGTTTGAAAATTTGCGAAACATGAAAAAATCAACATCGAATAAAGCCAAATACATATTCTTAAGGGAAATTCGATATCAGAATTCAACAATGGGCCCGAAGTTCGGCCTTAACCTTGCCAAAAAATCCAATAATATTTTGTGATGGTTTTGTTATGTTGGAGAAGAACTGCGACCTGTTAGGGTAATTCTGATCATGGATTTGGATTTAGCTCGCCAAGATACATGAAAATTCATGTATTGAGTTCACAGATTCGTCAACTTTTTGCTTTTGCGCCATTTGAAGACTGTAAAACTACACCTTCGCAGAGGAAGCATATATTAAGCAAAAATATGTTTGAACGTATATGAAAAATGTATATTTTTTTGGTTATAATATACATCATATGAGCCCCTTAACGCACAAGTGGTATAAGTCCACTTTTCTCGAACTGAGATATTCAAGGTTTTGTGTTGTCAACAAATAGGGAGTACCCTTGATTTCACAAGTTTGTTCCGCTATTTACCTATTCGGTTTCTATGGGTGCTAGGAGTTAACCCGTTAGCGTGTTATATGGAATACATTTTCCCCTACATAGCGCCATGCCTAACTAAAAAAAACGAAAACTGAACTTATACCACTTGTGCTTTAAACGGCTCATATAATGATAATTAACCATGTAGAATATCAATAAACAAAATTTAGTAAAAAAATTGGCTCAAAAACACAAAAAAAGACGGAAAAATTAATTTTTTTAATTTAATACTAAGGCCGTGTGCCAAACGGTTTAAGGCTGTGTGCCAAACGGTTTAAAAAAGCAAATTTTGACAGAGCGACGTTAAATTCTGACAGTTATCGTGGTGAATATGAACGTCAGAATTTGCCCTAGCCCCCCTCAATAATGTGAGCACAGGGATGCATGTGCTGTTAACATTCATATTATTTCACATAAATTTATGTTCACATGCGTTATTTAACACTAAAATATAATATAATGCGAATAATACGCAATATAAATGCATGAAAAACATGTAAAATGAGAATTGATTCACAAAGCATCTGCTTTTGCACGTGCTTTTTCCATACGTCAAAATTTACTACTGTCATAATTTAACGTTTCGTTTGGCACAGCAAAATGGCAAATATTCGTTCACCATAGGAAATTTGTTCTCCTCATTTTACTCTGACGAAAAATGTTTTCAATTAGCACACAGCCTAAAAAAGCAAATTTTGACAGAGCGATGTTAAATTCTGACAGTTATCGTGGTGAATATGAACGTCAGAATTTGCCCTAGCTAGGTCAAATTTTGACAATCAATAATGTGAGCACAGGGATGCATGTGCTGTTAACATTCATATTATTTCACATAAATTTATGTTCACATGCGTTATTTAACACTAAAATATAATATAATGCGAATAATACGCAATATAAATGCATGAAAAACACGTAAAATGAGAATTGATTCACAAAGCATCTGCTTTTGCACGTGCTTTTTCCATACGTCAAAATTTACTACTGTCATAATTTAACGTTTCGTTTGGCACAGCAAAATGGCAAATATTCGTTAACCATAGGAAATTTGTTCACCTCATTTTACTCTGACGAAAAATGTTTTCAATTAGCACACAGCCTAATTAAGTTTTGAAAAAGTAAGCATGTCCGCACACGGAGCGAATCGTCATAGACGCGTATTAGACGCTACATTCGATTTTTGTACGCTTTGTTGCTGAACACATATATTTGCATGAAGAGCTGCACACGAATCGGCAGCTGCACGAAAGTGGCAAAGCATGAAAGCTACATGCTGCTCAGCGTATGACAATGCTGGTCGCCAGGCTTCGTACGCTTAGAAAAGAGGAAGAAGAAGCATTTGTTTACATTTTTCATTTTCGATTTTTGTGTGCCGCGCTTTGCTTTCTTTTTTCAAATAAAATTAATTGTTTCTTTTGAAAGAAAAAATAGAAAATTTGTACAATCGGAAGAAATATGTGTTAATAATGTGCGGAAAATGTAACAATTAATTAAAATTGCAACTTTGACAGTTCTTTGTGTGCTTTTTTTTCTGCAGCGTCGTGTGCAGATCTTGAGACGCAGGGAAATTCGTGTTCAGGGAAATGACGAGTACGCGTCTATGACGTTGCGCCTCCTCTGCGGACTGCCTAACTTTACAAAAAAAAAGGTGTTCACCTTTTTTGTAGCCCACTAAATTTCCTTTAAGAATCTGTATCTATCTTTGTTGTACATGGATATTTGCATTTTTGCCAATTTTTGAAAGAAAAAATTTGTAATCGAAAAACATGCCAATTTTTGAGGCTAGAATAGTAGAAAGCGGTCTGAGAAAATTTTGGTCAATGCAAATTTTGTACGGAATTCGTATTCCTTCAAAAATATGTTCAGGTAAATGGTGTTTTACAGCAATGGTTTGTCGTTTTTATACCAAATATGAGGTAAAGTCTGTAAAATCTAAACTAGCGATGATAGACCTCTAGACTTTAATTTAAAAATCTGAAAAAGTTACAGTAATTTTTTTCACCTTTCGTAAAAAGAACACCAATATAATTTTTGAAAGAAACGAAAATTTTTATTTTTGGCCTAGTCTAATGTACATACATAGGTACATAAATTTTAGTCTAAGCTCTTCATTAAAAGCAGACCACGCCCACATTTCGCCTTTTCAAATATTTTAGACAAAACAATTTGAAAACCACTGCCGAACTTCGAAAGCCCGTAACTAAATTTTGTAGGCTTAAGGCCCAGTTTCAAAACTTATTTTTAGATTTTGATTTTTTTACATTCCACTAGAATGACAAAAATCTTCCATATTAAAGAAAGTTAAATGAATAAAAACAGCACTTAGAGCCGTTTTCATAAAAGTCTCCAACGCGGTTATCGGCCTTTATTGACGTATTTTGTATGGTTAGCTATCAAATTAATCACCGATTAGTCGTTTTATGCGTTATGCAAGCGGCCCTAAGGGTCGAATACATAAAGGGTGAAATACATAAAGCTTTGTTAACCTCGCCTGACATTTGCTACCTCAAAACTTTGCGTCGAACTTCAGAGGTATGCTACAATGAACGCCTTGACGCTTCTCTTTTATACATTTGTTTTCGTTATTTATTTCCTTGCATTCAGAGTGTTTTGTTTAATTTATTAATTTAATAGAGAAAAAATGAATTAATTATTATTTTTTCCAACTTTTTATTCTTTAATTAAAGCAAACTCATCAACATCTGATTGTCAAAGCAAGCAAAGCAAGCAAAATTTGAGAGTTTGCCAAATTTGAACCTTGCTTCAATTTTGAGGTCTCCAATTTGCCATGCTTCGTTTAAATACCTACACTGAACTTTTCTGTCAAAGTCAAAGTTTGAGGTAAAGCCAAAATAAAGCTTTATGTAACTGACCCATAAAGCTTTGTTAACCTCGCCTGACATTTGTTACCTCAAAACTTTGCGTCCAACTTCAGAGGTATGTTACAATGAACGCCTTGACGTTTCTCTTTTATACATTTGTTTTTGTTAGTTATTTCTTTGCATTCAGAGTGTTTTGGTTAATTTATTAATTTAATAGAGAAAAAATGAATTAATTATTATTTTCTCCAACATTTTATTCTTTAATTAAAGCAAAGTCATCAACATCTGATTGTCAAAGCAAGCAAAGCAAGCAAAATTTGAGAGTTTGCCAAATTTCAACCTCGCTTCAACTTTGAGGTCTCCAATTTGCCGTGCTTGGTTTAAATACGTATACTGAACTTTTCTGTCAAAGTCAAAGTTTGAGGTAAAGCCAAAATAAAGTTTTATGTAACTGACCCATAAGAGTTTAAATTTTAGACAGATAAACGCCTTTTTGAAAATTAATAGGGGTCTTCTCTATAAATTTTTTTCATAAAAAACACAGGAAATTTACACACTATTGTCAAAATTGGAAAATATTCTTTCAAAATTTTTTTCATGAAACATCAAAATGCGTGTGTTTTTTGTTCTTGCATTTTATAATTTTGACAATAGTGTGTTAAATTCTTGTGTTTTTCATGGACAAAAATTTAGAGAGAATACCCCTAATATATGTAATTTTTTTTTGAAAAAACAGGCCAGTTTTTTAAATTTCTAATTTGGAAAGTTTTCAATTCTTCAACCGAACATTAAATACCCAGCGGTAGTTTTTGTATGATTTTCGAATATTCCATTTTGGAAGTGGGCGTGGTTCGGAAGAGATTTCGTCCAATTACATCAGGTATACTCCTTATTATACTAGTATACCGTAATCGGTTTAAAAGTTATGAACCTTGAAATTTTCAAATATGCCTCCCTGAAAAGTGGGCGGTGCCACGCCTACTTTTAAAAATGTATCGCAAAATCACAATAGAATGACTAGGGGATTCATCCTAACAAACTATATCATTTTAGCCATTTCCGTTACCGAATTATATCAATTTAGGTGATTTTCGAAGCTTTCGATATCGAAAGTGGGCGTGGTTGGGGAGCGATTTTATCCAATTTCATCAGGTATACTCCCAACGATACTAGTATTCTTTGTGCCAAATTTCATCGTTCTATCGTAATCAGTTTTAAAGTTACGACCAGTCAAACTTTCAAAAATGCCTCCCTTATAAGTGGGCGGTGACACGCCTACTATAAAAAATATATTTAGAAAATCATAAGAGAATGACCGGGTGGTAGGTGAATCCCTATAAAATTATATCATTTCAGCTACCGAGATATGTCAATTTATGTGATTTTCGATATCGAAAAAGGAGGCGTGGTTATCATCCGATTTCGCCCATTTTCAACAGCAACCTACCTTGGTCTGAAAGTAACCTGTATGCAAAATTTCATGCAAATAACTCAATTTTTACTCAAGTTATCGTGTACACGGACGGACGGACGCGCATGCCTTAATGAACTCCTCTTTAGGTTGATCAACCTAAGAACTTTCATATATGGAACCAGGGTTCAAAAATGCTTACAAATTTTTAAAGCACAGCATTATGTCTTTGCTTTTGCTTGAAAAAAAAAACCCACAGCGACAGCAACAGCACCAAAAATGCTGTTAGCAATTGATCGATTACTATTAAGCAAATGTTCAATGCTTCGCAATGGAGAGGCCTTGATATATTTTGGTTGCTGCTACTGCCAAGAGGGAATAGCGACTGCGTGGTAGCGGCTAAGCAATAATTAAATCGATTGATGTAGACGTTGGATCTTTTTGATACCGTTTAAGGATCATTATGGGCCTATTTAGATTATGGCCATGATTTTAGGGTCAGCGCCAAATTTGGAATTTTTCGCCAAATTTACCAAAAGAAGATAAACAAAATAAAGAGTGCACAAACTAGCTTCGTCGTTATTTCGAATCATCTCAAAGGATTGCAAAACGCTCTAGAAGAATTAACTAAATTCGATTTGACTACAGAAACTAGGAGTGATATAAACGGAGTCCTAATGTACATAACCAAGTTTGAGTGTATCCTCATGTCGTCGATTTGGTGCAAGATTTTGAGCTCCATCAATGAAAGAAGCGTTATTCTACAAGGCACAGACGTCACTGTCGATATTGAAGTAAAAAATCTTGACAGCTTACTCTCAGATTTACAAGTCATTCGTAACCAATGGGACAGCATTTTGCGTGAATGTGAGAACGTAGCCAGCGGATTAGATGTTTCAACATCCTTCCCTTTAACCAGAAAGAACAGACTCCGAATATCTTCAGATGAACATCAACGAGATGCCATAACTGATTTCAAAAGGAACACATTTTTAGTCATAGTGGATTCAGTGATTTCAGGAATTTCTCGTCGATTTGAAGGCATGAAAAAGCTGAATACAACATTTGCTTTTTTATGGCAATTCCCAACGATGGAAGAAGACGAACTTCGAAATTATGCTACGATTTTTGTGAAAGTACATGAATTTGACGTTAAAAAGGGTTTAGAAAATGAAATAATCCATTTGAAACACATATACGAAACTAATTTTGAAATAGCCCTTACACCATTCAATTTGCTGAATGCAATTTTTTCTCAGGATTTACAAACGCTTTTTTCAAATATTTGTATCGCGCTGCGTTTATTTTGCACAATACCTGTCACAGTTGCTGGTGCTGAGCGCTCATTTAGTGTTCTTGCGAGGATAAAGAACTTTCAGCGCTCGTGCTCTGCACAAGATCGTGTTTCTGGGCTAGCTACTCTTTGTATAGAATCTCGTTTAGCAAGGCAACTAGACTACAATGCTTTAATTCGGAATTTCGCCGCCAAAAAATCAAGAAAAGTTAATTTATAAGTTTAGCCACATATGTATAAAACCTTCTTGTATACATGTATTACTTTTAAATAAAAAATGAGTTCACTAAAAAAAAAATACTTCATATAGGGGGCCCCGAAATTTCGATCCCCCCGGGCCCGGAAATCCTGTCGACGGCCCTGGGTGAGCGTAAATGCGCACATCAGGCAACCCTCTACTTCCAACTATTTTCTACATGCAATTCGAGAGTTGTGTTAGCCGAGCGCGAAAAGTAGAAGCAACGAACAGAAGCAAATCGAATACTGTCAAGAAACAATCAACCAACAATTAGTTAGCCAACGAAAGCCGCTTCTATATAAATTTATTTGGTATTAAATACCTATACTGACTTAAATTGCATTGTAACCATTTAAATAGTGTGCCACTTTAAAGCGCACAATAAACGCAATATTAAATTTAAAGTCTTGTTCATTTTTTACGTTTTCTTGACATCATTGCTTCTGCTGCCGAGGAGTTTCTGGGAAGTTCGACGCCGTTACTCGATATTTCGCACAGCCCGCCATTTTATAGTTGTGTGGCGGCAAGAATTTTTCTTCGTCAGTAGGAGGTAAAGCAAATGCCAAATAATTATTTTTTGAGAAGCGGTCAGCCACAAGTACCGGTTGAAGAAAATAGCGATATCACGATGGAAAATGCGCAGCTAACAGCGCCAGAGCAATTGGCAACGTTAATCGAAGCAATGAGATCGCTAAAATCCTCAATAGATGAAATTCGAATTAGCACGGAAGGGCAACAGAGAGATATGGACAATCTTCGTCAGGAAATAGTAACAATTTCACAAAGAACGCCAACCCCGAGTGTAACGCACCACCATCGAACGCCAGTGAGGTCACAGTTATGGAAAGGGCGCCAATAAAATTGTACGATTTGCCCACGTTTTCGGGAAACGCGGAAGATTGGCCGCTATTTTGCGCCAACTTTAAAGACAGCACCAAAGTCTTTCGCTACAACAACAGGCAAAATTTAATGCGGTTGCACAAATGTTTGTCGGGTGCAGCCAAAGACGCCGTAGCATCAATGTTGATCCATCCGGAGGGTGTTCCACAAGCAATGGAGGAGTTAGAATTTAGATTTGGTAGGTCTGATCAATTAATTCGTTGTCAACTAAGTAAGCTGCGAACTTTTCCAGCAATTTCAGAAAATAAATTGGAGCAGATTATTGCCTTTTCAACAAACGTTCGTAATGTTGCCGCCTTTATAAAGTCGGCTAAGTGTGAGCAGCACCTTAACAATCCGTTATTGCTGGAGCAAGTCGTCAGCAAATTGCCAGCCAGTAAACAGTATGAGTGGGCACGTAAAGCCGCAACCATTCAGCCATACTCCACAATCAACGATTTTGCAACATGGTTAACTGAGTTGGCTCGAGTTATCAGCACGATTTCAACAACGTCCACCTCGATAACAAAGGTTAACCCCCAACCGCCACGACGAGTTATGCACGTCAACGAGAACAGCACAGAGAAGCAATTAGAGTGTTATTGTTGTCATAAGGGTCATGCGATTATCAACTGTCAGAGGTTCCAACAGTCTCTGAGCGTGAAAGACCGATGGGAGCTAGTCAAGAAAGAAAAGTTATGTTTTGCCTGCCTGCGCAAAGGTCATAACGTATTGAGCTGCCGCTCGAAGAAACAGTGTGGGGTGAGTGACTGCAAGCGTTTTCATCATGCTAGTTTACATGAAGTTAGGGTGGAACAAACGCCGCCGAGTGATTCAGCACAGCCAGTTTTAAATTGCTCGACACAAAACTTGAACGCTAGTTATTTATTTAAGGTATTGCCGGTCAATATGTATGGTCCAAATGGTAAGCTTGAAATTTTCGCTATGGTTGACGAAGGGTCAACAATATCAATGATGGACGAAGGTGTGGCAAAAAAGTTGGGGCTAAAAGGGCAAGCACATACCTTAACCCTTCAGTGGTACGACGAAAAAGTTAAGGCTGAACAGTCAAGCAAAGTTAATGTTGAAATAGAAAATCGTGTCGACAGGGAGAGGTTCACTATGAAAAATGTCCATTCGGTGAAACAGTTGAATTTACCGATGCAGTCTTTTAAACGATCCGAATTTAGTTATTTGGACTCTTTGCCGATTGAAGAGTATGTAAACGTACAACCAACCTTGCTTCTTGGTTTGGATCACGCGCACTTGACCGCCACAATAGCTACGGTACAAGCAAGAGGAGACCGCCCATTAGCTGTAAAGACAAAACTAGGGTGGATTGCCTACGGTCCAACAAAGTATTCAAGCGTGCCAGTGCCAGTAGTGTTGCATGTCCACGAAGTTAATCCGTCAGAAGAGTTGCATCAAGTAGCTGCCGAGTATTTCGCTACCGATACTTTCGGAACGGGGCCAGTTCAAATGTCAATTGAAAGCGAAGATGACAAGCGTGCTCGCAATATTATGCAAACTACGACAAGGTATGATGGAAAGTTCTATGAAACTGGGTTGTTGTGGACTTGGGCCAAAATACACTTGCCTGATAGCTACGAGGCAGCCATGAAGCGCCTATACGGAATTGAAAGAAAAATGAAAGGCGATCCTGAGTTTGCAAGGAAGTATCGACTAGAGATGGAAAAATATTTCGAGAATGGGTATGCTAAAATTTTGTCAGCGGATGAGGTATCTGATTCGAGTCAGCCAAAGTGGTACCTTCCGAATTTTGCCGTTCAGAGTCCATACAAACCAAACAAATTGTGTATTGTGTTTGATGCTGCGGCCAAGGTACAAAACACTTCATTGAATTCCTGTCTCCTTAAAGGGCCAGAACAAGCCAAGTCACTGCAAAACATCTTGTTTAGGTTTCGCCAGGGCGTTATTGATGTAGCCGCTGACATAAAGGAAATGTTTTCGCGAATTAAGATCCGTAAGGAAGACCAAAATGCGCAGCTATTTTTGTGGCGTACTGACTCTGGTTCAGCCATACAAGAGTGTTGCATGACATCGATGATTTTCGGTGCCGCATGTTCGCCCTGTTGTGCAGAGTTTATTAAGAATCACAATGCTCTTCAATTTGAGAAACGTCGATGACTTTGTATGCAGCTATAATGATCCCGAACTAGCTATCAGAAATTGCCGCGAAGTTTTAGCCATACATGCGAAGGCTGGATTCGAATTACGTAATTTTATCTCTAATTCAAGCCAAGTGGAACATGCGATGAAAAGTGCCGCCAAATATGATAATGTGAGTATGGAAAAACAAACTATGTCAGAAAAAGTGTTGGGTATGTTTTGGAATGTGCGTAGTGACACATTCGAGTTCCACACTCAATTTCATCGCGTCCCACCAGAGGTGCTAACTATGGCCAGAGCGCCTAGGAAGAGAGAGTTTTTGGGCATAATTATGTCGGTTTTTGACCCATTCGGTCTGCTCGCTGCGGATGCAAGAAGTTTGGCGTAGAAATATCGGTTGGGACGACGCAATTACAGATGAGGTAAACGAGGTGTGGGTAGATTGGTGGCAGGGATTCCACAAATTTGATAAATTTAAAGTACCACGTCCATATTCTTCGGCTATGGGCTCAGTCAGAGATGTGCTATTGCACATGTTTGTGGACGCAAGTCAAATGTTATTTGCGTCAGTTGGGTATTTCCGCATTATCACTGGAGATGAAGTTGACATCGCCTTTGTAGCAGCGATGTCGGTTCCGAGACTAGAACTTCAAGCCGCCGTGTTGGGCACTCGCCTTAGTCAGATGATTTGCAACAATCACGATATAGTCATATCGAACGTTATCTTTTGGACGGATTCCAAAACGGTGTGGCATTGGATACATTAGACGAATAGACAATACAAGGCCTTTGTCGGGCACAGAATCGCCGAAATCGTAAGCGCCACTAGCCCGTCACAATGGCGCTGGATCCCGACAGAACTTAATGTGGCGGATGATGCCACTCGTCCGAAACCTCCAGCCAAATTTGATTACAATGGTCGATGGTTAAGAGGACCAGAATTTTTAAGAGAGGAAGAAACGGCATGGCCAACGTTCGACAGTGGGTTACCACCCGATATGTCATGCGAAGAAAGGCAACCACAATTGCTCGTCCAAAAGCAGCCGGTAAGATTAATAAATTACAGTAAATTTTCATCGTACACAAAATTGAAAAACACCGTGGCTTGGGTATTGCGATTTAAAAGCAATCTATTGCGGTCGCGAAACAGTGATCAAACACAGACACAAATGGTAGTGTCGTTGATAGCTACGGAAATAGACACAGCCGAAAAACAAATTTGCAGTTGGGTACAACAAGAATGTTTTGCCAAAGAAATTGAACAGCTTAAATCGTCGCAGCCATTAACAAAAGATAGTCCATTGTATACATTGTCACCATATATGGCAGAAGATGGGCTGATTCGAGTACGAGGAAGAATTGATGAAGCGACATGTTTGCCATTTAGTGCCAGACGTCCAATTCTGTTACCCCAACAGCACGTTATCTCGTTTCTTATAATGCAATATTTCCATAAAAAGAATCATCATCAAAATCGAGCATTAATTATAAATGATTCGCGCCAAATGTTTTGGGTCATTCATGTTCGTTCAGTGTTGAAAATAGTAGAGAAAAGTTGCGCACAATGTCAACTCGATCGAGCTAAACCGGTGCCACCATTAATGGGCTCGTTGCCAGAAGATCGTGTCACGCCTTACGTGCGCCCCTTTACATACGCAGGCGTAGATTTATTCGGGCCTATAACAGTTGCGATTGGCCGCCGCCATGAAAAACGATGGGGAGTTATTTTCACCTGTTTGACAGTAAGAGCTGTGCACATCGAGGTCGCAGCAGATCTGTCTACAGATGCGTTTCTGATTTGTCTGCGGAATTTTATTAACCGCCGTGGTGCACCGGTGCGCATTAGGAGCGACAACGGCACGAATTTCTTGGGTGCTCAAAAAGAGTTGAAACAATGCGAACAATTACTAGACGTGCAACAAATAGAGGGCGAGGCTGTCAAACGCGGTGTTGAGTCGGTTTTTAATTGTCCGGCCAATACGAGCTCAGGTGGATGTTGGGAGCGTCTCATCCGCATAGTAAAAAGGGTTCTTCTCAAGACTCTGCACGAAGTGACACCCAGAGTAGAAACATTGCAAAGCGTTTTGATCGAAGCAGAAAACATAATAAATTCTCGTCCGTTGACAGATATCCCGCTCACTACGTTGGAAGATGAACCACTTACACCCAATCATTTTCTGTTGGGATGTTTCAATTCTACGCAAACTCCACATCCTGTCGATGAAAAAATATGTTTGAGGAAGCATTGGCGCATTGCGCAAAATTTGAAGGATCTTTTTTGGAAGCGCTGGACCGTCGAATTTTTACCCCAGTTGCTTCATCGGCATAAGTGGCATGAAACAACGAAATGTCTAAAGGTGGATGATGGAGTTATCATTTGTGATCCAACTTTGCCCAGGGGTCGTTGGCAAAAGGGAATCGTCGTCAAGGTGTATCCGAATAAAGATGGGCAAGTGCGCAATTGCGCACATCAGGCAACCCTCTACTTCCCACTATTTTCTACATGCAATTCGAGAGTTGACTTAGCCAAGCGCGAAAAGTAGAAGCAACGAACAGAAGCAAATCGAATACTGTCAAGAAACAATCAACCAACAATTAGTTAGCCAACGAAAGCCGCTTCTATATAAATTTATTTGGTATTAAATACCTATACTGACTTAAATTGCATTGTAACCATTTAAATAGTGTGCCACTTTAAAGCGCACAATAAACGCAATATTAAATTTAAAGTCTTGTTCATTTTTTACAGTGAGTGACGATTTTTTATCATGGGTCTTCTCCAGGATTTGGCGTATCGTGAAAATCTGGTCGATGGTAGACTTACCAGGTCTAAAGCCACACTGATAAGGTCCAATCAGTTTTTCTACGATGGGCTTCAGTCTTTCACACAATACGCTAGAAAGAACCTTATATGCGATATTAAGAAGACTGAATCCGCGGTAGTTGGTGGGGTTAGCGGGATCGCCTTTCTTGTGGATTTGGCAGAGCACACTTAAATTCCAATCTGTAGGCATGCACTCATCTGACCATATTCTGCATAAGAGCTGATGCATGCTTTTTACCAGCTCATCGCCTCCGTGTTTGAACAGCTCGGCGGGTAGTCCGTCTTTCCCAGGCGATTTGTTGTATTTGAGCCGGGATATAGCTATCTTCACTTCATCATAGTCAGGTAGTGGGACGACTTTTCCATCGTCAGGGATTGGGGTATCGGGTTCGACGTCTCCATCGCAATTTAGCAGTGAGGAGAACTGCTCCCTCCACAATTTAAGTACATTCTGTACGTCGGTTACCAGGTCGCCATTATTGTTCTTACAGGAACTTGCCCCGGTCTTTAAACCTTCCGTCATCCGCCGGATCTTTTCATAGAATTTTCGGCATAACTCCTGTCAGCCAGCATCTTAAGCTCCTCACACTCACGCCTTTCGGCTTCACAACGTCTCCCTGCATGCAGTGTCCTTTTTGTCCGAGGCAGTGCTACATTCCTCATCGTACCAGTTGTTCTTGAGGGCTCGCTGAAACCCTATAGTGGCCTCAGCGGCGGTACGTAATGAGTTAGAGATATACCATAGCTCGGTAACATCGTTAGGTCGAGGATTGCTCTCCGATATCAGGTGTGAGAGTAGAGTGGAGAAATTATCAGCTGTCTGTGTCGTGCGCAGCTTCTCGACGTCAAACTTTCCTTCCGTTACTGTGCGCACTTTCTTCGCTGCACAGAGGCGTGTGCGTATCTTGGCTGCAACAAAATAATGGTCCGAGTCGATATTGGGACCACGTAGGGTACGCACGTCCAGAACGGTGGAGCTGTGTCTGCCGTCGATCATGACATGATCAATCTGGTTTCTAGTTCTTTGATCAGGGGACAGCCATGTGGCTTGGTGTATTCGGTTATGCTGGAACCTGGTACTACTGATGACCATATTGCGAGCAGCGGCGAAGTCAATCAACTAAGTGCCGTTGGGGGATGTTATATCGTGGAGACTGAATTTTCCAACTGTAGGACCAAAGACTCCTTCCTTGCCCACCTTGGCATTTAAGTCGCCGAGCACGATTTTTATATCATGCTGGGGGCAGCGATCATAAGTCTGTGCAATTTTATCGTAGAAGGAGTCCTTCTCTGCGTCGTCCGTCTCCTCAGTCGGCGCATAGGCGAAGATAAATGTTATGTTGAAAAACCTCGCCTTGATGCGGATCGCAGCGAGACGCTCGTCCACAGGAGTGAAAGCTAATACTTGGCGGCGAAGTCTCTTTCCCACCACGAATCCTACACCACGCGCTTTGACGCGTGTCTGGCCACTATAGTATACGTCACAAGGACCGATGGTCGTCTTTCCTTGCCCTGTCCATCGCATTTCCTGCAGGGCGGTGATGTCGGCCTTTGCGCCTACGAGGACATCAAGCAGTCGGGCAGCGGTACCGTCCCTTGAAAGGGTCCGGAAATTCCCGGTACATGCCCTAATATCCAAATCATTATGCATTATTCGTTTTGCCGGGTCGTCAATATTAAAGGAGGTTCTCATCCGAGGCTTTGAATTTGTTTTCATTGGAATTAAGTTTTTAACGTGGCGGGTCCCAAACCCAGCGCACAACCCGTTTCGGGGTTTTTGGAAAATATTTACACATTTATATAGCGAGTCGCTTGCTTCAAGACAGACGCCCGCTTGAAGCCGCACCTCATGGTGAACAGACGCTACGCAAAAACCTCGGTGAACCCTTAAACCAAGTATGTCAGAGTGGCCCCACCGGGGCTCCCTCTCTTTCTGCCGCGAGCCTAGATAGCTCACGTTGCCCAGAGTGTACGAACGGGGACGCAAGAGTCAGGATTGGGCTAGGTCGCACAGCAACCACACCCCATTACACTTCGGGTATAAATATGTATGTATAATTAGGACAGCCTCAAACGAATGTGAACATACATCGTGAGCTGAGCTGACATTAGCCGCATCCTCCCTTGCAACTGATCCCTAACGCATCCTAAACTAATCGCTTTTTTTGCCAGGTTAGGACGCGCACATACATACATATGCATGTGTATGTACACATCTGCGTTGCATTGTTTTCAACTAAAGAACAACTTGCATACATACAACATACATACATACAATTTATGTACAGATTTTCTTGCCTAACTAAAAACTATGAGTTAACTGAGTTCACTAGTGCAACTTCATTTACTCGCACCACCCTTTTCTTGAACAGTGTTTACTCACAGCAAACGAGTTTGTTGCGTACTTGTGCGAGTATTTTTAGTTAAGAGCACCAGTTAGAACAACAACTAACAATATTTGCTTCATATTTTATCCGAACATGCGAGTACATATTTTTGTTGTTTGTGTGAGTTGAAGTTCAAATTTTTTACGAGTTATCAAAAGTTAACTTTTTCAGGACTTATGCAGCTTTTTAGTACATATGTTCTTTTGTTTGCACACGTGTGCGAACGTTACTTGTAACGAAAAAAAAATCGTAAGTTAGGCAACTAAAATCGATCAACTCGTGTGCTCGACCATCAAAGGAATGGGGAATTCACCTGCCACTTCGTTTGTCTATGACGGTTTATTTTATAGCGTGCATGTGTATTGCGTATACGTTTGGGGGACTCCCCGTATATCAAGAATTTAGTTCATGCTTGTCTTCGAAGTGCAAAAATAACAAAAAATGGCTGTGTGCTGCTAATAAAGTGACTATTAGCCCGGATCGGTCCCCATAAAAAAAAAGTTTTTCCAGTCCACCCCTAGGATTAAAGACATTTTTTTTCCACGAACCGTGTAGTGAATAGATTCTGCGACTAGCTTGTAAAGGTTTCCTGATTGTAGTAGGTAACATAGCGAGATCCCAGAGCTTAAAAGCGTCACTTATTTTATAATGGATGAAATCAATACTGATCGATAGTCCTCCCTGAATCTAGAAAGAATGTGAAAATTTCAAAGCTGTACCTGTGACAAGGGCCTAGGAATCGGAGTCAAAGTCGCAAAAAAATGATCCTAACTTCACTTATTTTATATTGGACGTAGATTACCACCCCGCGTCAGTGTCAAGTGTTGTTAGACCCGTACCAGTGACAAGGCTCCAGCCAGACACCTGCAGTTCACGGATTTTCCTATGGAAATTTATTCTTTTTTAACAGTTTCACGCATTTGGACCGCTTTGGCTGCTTTTAATTACCCAATATTTTCCCATTTTTTGCAGAACACTACCCACAAGTAGTATCAGGCATTTTTAGACTTCGTCCCATGGCAAAAACTTCAGCCAGAAACCGGGAAATTTCACTAGTTTTTACTGCGCTTTAACATGTTTAAGCGGGTTTGCCCAACTTTGGCCTCTTTTAAATACACAGTAAAAAATGAAAGACTACTTTTTTTAAATTTAATACCAAATAGCATTATTTTAAGACCCTGAAAAAGTTTGGAAATTAAATTTGGACTAATGGTTTTAAAAAAATACCAAAATAATACTAAATCGCTCTCTCTCTCTCAATTTTGGCAATTAAATTAGTCCAAATGGTCTTAAAATAATACCAAAATAATACTCTTTCTCTCAATTAAACGGAAAATGGTATTAATTTAATACTTTTCGGCGTTGTTATATATAAACACCAAATTGGTATTAAATTTAGACTTTTCTTTTTACTGTGTAGCAGATCTTCACACATGTGTCGTATAATGCTACCCTTAAGTAAAATTAAGCATTTCCGTCCATCATCCGATGGAAAAACTTCAGCCAGACACCTCAACGTTCGGGAACTTTTATTTTCCAATGAATTTGCTTCTCTTGTTTGTTCCAGTTTTACTGTTTTTAAATGACGGATCTTTTCACATGTGCCGTAGGACACTACTTTCAAGTTGTTTCAGTCATTTTTAGACTTCGTCCCATGGCAAAAACTTCAGCCAGACACCTCAAAACTCGGAAATTTCAATAATTTCACATGTTTAAGCAGGTTTGCCCAACTTTGTCCTCTCTTAAATAGCAGATCTTCTTCTTGAAACAGCTGGAGTACAAAAGGTAAGCATAAAAAAGTTTGAAAATTGTATAACTGTGTGCAAATATTCGCAATTTGAAAAATTGGGTTAAATTGGTTAAATTTTGCAGAAATGACAACGTCTCGAAAATGCCTTTCAAATGATACTCTAATCGAACAAATCCGTCAATAATTGGCTGAGTTATTAAAGTTTTCCACAAACCTACCCCTCGAAATATGGACTAAAACAGCGTCATACATCTCATTATTTGCATTGCGTTGATCAAATTTTCCAACTTTTTTATGCTTGGCTTTTGTACACATCTGTTTCATCATTAAAAAATATTTTTTCATACTCCTTTTATACATAAAAAGGATATTTTTAGCGTTTTTTAACGCGGTTTAGCTCCAGTAAAGTCTCAACTCACTCACGCTCATGTTCACGCTGACCTTTTTATACCTTTCATGAACATGAAATGGTATTATAACTTTGGTCCGATGTTTGTAAATATGAGAAGTAGAAGAGATAGACCCATCAATAAGTATACCGAAATGATCAGGATGACGAGATGAGTTGATTTAGCCATGTCCGTCTGTCTGTCTGTCTGTTTGAACGCAAACTAGTCCCTCAGTTTTTGAGATATTTGGCTGAAATTTGGTATGCGGCCACCATTTTCCAATATAGGAATCATTTGTCGGAACCAGCAAGATCGGATCTATATAACATACAGCTCCCATACAACCGATTATTCCGATAAACGGATTTTGGGCTATAACTCCTGTAATTAAACACGAAGGAACGTGAAATTTTATAAGTGTTGCTATTTTTATATGTGAAATATCGATGCTGAAAATCATAGAGATGGGATAAATATTTCACATAGCTCCCATACAATCGATTATTCCGATAAACGGATTTTGGGCTATAACTCCTGTAATTAAACACGAAGGAACGTGAAATTTTATAAGTGTTGCTATTTTTATATGTGAAATATCGATGTTGAAAATCATCGAGATTGGATAAATATTTCACATAGCCCCCATACAATCGATTGTTCCGATAAACGGATTTTGGTAGATAACTCCTGTAATTATATAGCTAGGAACGTGAAATTTTGGAAGTATCGCTATTTTTATATGCGAAATATCGATGTTGAAAATCATTGCACCGGTGGGTGCCGATAAGAGTACCTTTTGGGGCGGAGGTTCTTCGTTCATTCGCCTAACGTTACCTGGCCAGCGAAGCCGATGGGTTTTAATTCGCGGAACTTTATCGGCGTCTGCCTTAAGCTTATCATCAAATCTTCTTCGGTACTCGCCGTCGCCAACGCGTAGGGTCACTGAATCTTAGGAAGTTCCTTTTTCTCAAATACTCTGAGAACCGCCTCAAGTGAGAGGGATTAATACGTGTAGGAATAAGGTTTTCTCCCTGGAAAAAATTGCCGACCAATGCTCATGAGATGATGAGCTTCTTTACTACTCAGTTCCAATAAGCATTTGTTTGCAAACATATTTCTTCCTTATATTTCTAGACTGATATTTTTGGTTCACAGGACTTAAGTTATCCTGTACTTCGTTTTCAAAATTATGCCTTTCTGCAATGGCTAGTTTGCGCTGAAACTTTGTTTGACAGGATGTGCAGCAAACTAATTAAGTTATTTTTAATCAAGTAATAGGGAACTTGAACTACGTACAAAGCTTCATACAGATAGAGTACAAAAATGATATCAATAAACTTATATCAATGTACATTTTGGTAGAGCCATATTATTCATATCTTCGAATACGGTCTTATCATACTAGCAGCAAGTTCTACTCACCTACCCCGCTGCTGATGTCACGTTGTCCGCGTTTGAGTTTGCTAAAAATAAAACACTCTTATTTACAGTATTTGTGTTGGTAACTTTATTGTACATAATTATATTTATATCTTTAGCAACCTTTAATACAAATTTCGTAATGTTTTTAGTCAAATAAAACAATTATTTTAGCAGTTAAATATCTACTTTAGACAACCTTTCATACATCCTATCCATCATTAACAATCAATTTAAATAAATATTAGAGTAAAGTTGACATCTCAAGTGTCGATATATCATCAAATTTAAACAACAAATCTCAATTAAAGATTCCATTACTATGATCATTCACGACACATATTTCCAATTTATAAGTTTTATGTTTTTGTTGAGTATAAATATATTAAAAAATAAAATCTTATAATATACGAGGTGTGTTCAAAAAGTATCGCGAATTTTGAATTTTCGCTGGTTACGTATATTCGAATTTCGAATTTTTTGTGGCGTTATGTTGGTACTCATGTCTCTCACTTATGACGACAAGCTTGGCCCTTTTGAATGTTCAGTTAATTGTTGACAGCTGCTTTGCTTGCACGTGTTTTGGATCGTCTTCGATTTTTACCTATTCAAAAAAATGGATCAAAGAGCCATTCAAAATGGCCGAGCTTGTCGGCATAAGTGAGAGACATGAGTACCAACATAACGCCACAAAAAGTTCGAAATTCGAATATACGTAACCAGCGAAAATTCAAAATTCGCGATACTTTTTGAATACACCTCGTACGCATTCATAGTAGTCGCCTAGTCATTCTTGTGCAAACATTGAGAATTGTGAATCAATATCATATAAGTTACACATACATATACATATTTATTTACATTAAAGCGTCTCGGGCTTACAGGCAAAAAAAAAAACATTAAAAAAATTTTTTTTTTTGTGGCAACCCTAGATGTCGCCCAATTACATTTTTCTTCAAATCTTTGGCATTTGTTGTTGGATTTTAAAGTTTGACACATCAATTTTTTCGTCTCAAAGAGGAGGTTTTTTCTCCAGAAAGTTCATTGAGCTCATGTGTTTCGTTGTGGTACCACACTTTAAAATCCGACAAAAAATGCCGAAGATATGAAAAAAAAGGAATTGGGCAACTTCTAGGGTTGCCAGAAAAAAAAAAATACAACTTTTTTTAAATGTTTTTCAAAAACACTTCATATGAGGGGAGGTACGTTGTGGTATCACATTAAAAAAATATATATATATTTTTTTAAATGATTTTCAAAAACACTTCATATGAGGGGAGGTACGGCCAACTTTTTTTGGTGATACGCTCTAATGTACATACATACATAAGTGATTAAAGTAGATACTTTTCAAATAAATAAATAACTTAATTTTTGCGCTTAATCAATTTTTTTCATTCAGATCTAGATTTATTTACTACAGTACGGTCAAAAAGCACTAAAATAATTCTTTAATTACTTTAATAATTGGTTATACCTGATAAAATAAGATTTAAAGTAAATACCAAACAACTTCTTGTTATTAGAGCCCTTGATATTCGATTAACCGTAGTTTACCTGTATTAGCAGTAATAATACAATATCAATGAACAGCACCACCCAGCAGGGTATTGAACCAAACCAACAAAAACTAATTTACCCTTCTTCCAAAATTAGCTCCCAAAACTTAGTTATGAGCCCTTGAAGTTGAACCTTCGTAATTATTGTTTTCTGATTTTTGTATTTAAAAAGTCGAAAAGGCAAAATGTGGGCGTGGCCTGCTTGTGTTTTTTTATTGGGTACATTGTTTTAATTTAATTTTTAAGAAGTGTCCAACTTCGAAAGCTTATAATGGAATTTTGGAGACTAACTTCGAAAAAAGGGGACATTTCTTGTTTACTTATGGCTCAATCACTTAAAAAAAAGTTGGTTTGGTAATACAACGTAATAACTAACCCCTAGGTATGACATTTCAAAGCTCAAACATTTCCCATTGAAAATTTTTCCATACAAATCTCATTTTACAAATTTGGAATGCCATCAACAACAATACAATCCACAGTGGCTCATTTGATGTCGCCGAATTTGGTGCAGTTTAAATGTACTATTAGTTCTAGTCTAGAAAGCTTTGACATATTAGGAGCGTTCCAAATAGCTGACCTGGGTCGTATCCCGGCCATAATCTAACCGGAACGATACGGATCTGCTGCAGTAGAGTTCTTTGTGTAGATACGTATGTATGTGCTACCAAGCAAATAAGGGCTGGCTGTCAAAAAATCTTCTACAAAAAACCAAACGCACAGCACTGCTTGTGGGTCTGAAAGCAACCCAGAAAAATAGCAAGATCACAACGTTGTTGTTGCATTTACATGCAAAATTTTATCTGGGTTGCTGCTTAATTGGAATCAAACTAAAGTGGCTTAACGCATGTCAGCGATTCGCGGTAAGCAATTCACCACTCGCTAAAAAAGGTTGACCTTATGTAATTTTTTTGAAGGCAACTTTTTTTACCTCGTGGTGAGTTCCCTTTTTTCGAATTGTTGGCATGCATTGGTGCTCTTATTATTCAAGGCCCTTCTCAACAAACACTGAAGCTAGATCTAGATATCGATTAGAAGTAGATTAGATTACCAGCCCCATCGTTTAATCCTAACGTTAGAGGGCGACTCGAGGAACACTTGAGAACATAGTATTATCAAATAAGATGGTCACAATTCTCAAATCTACAAAAAGATGGTTCTCCAAAAAAAAAGAAGTTAAATGTGATGTTCTGATGTTGTTGTTGTTAACAATGCATTGCCAAGTCTAGAGTGTATGATCATTCCGAAGATCTTCATCAAGCTCTTCTAAGGGGAGTCCAAGGAAACGTGCAGTTTCAACAGGGTTTGTCCAGAGGGACAGAGGGGTTAGAAGAGTAGGTTCAGATGAACAATTGAAGAGATGTAGAGTATCATGTGGGGTCCTACCACATGCAGGGCATGTGTTTAAGATTGTATTATTAAGTCTGGATAAGTAGGAGTTTAACCTTACACTATATCCAGACCTAAGGAGTGTAATGGAGTGTGGTTGCTAAGTGACCTTGCTCAATCCCGACTCTTGCGTCCTCGTTCGTGCACTCTGGGCAACGGGAGCTACCTAGGCTCGCGGCAGAAAGAGAGGGAGCCCCGGTGGGGCCACTCTGACATACTTGGTTTAAGGGCTCACCGAGGTTTTTTGCGCAGCGTCTGTTCACCATGAGGTGCGGGCGTCTGTCTTGAAGCAAGCGGCTCGCTATATAAATGTGTAAATATTTTCCAAAAACCCCGAAACGGGTTGTGCGCTGGGTTTGGGACCCGCCACGTAAAAAATTTAGTCCAATGAAAAATGTATTAAAGCCTCGGATGAGAACCCCCTTTAATGTTGACGACCCGGCAAAACGAATAAGGCATAATGATTTGGATATTAGGGCATGTACCGGGAATATCCGGACCCTTTCAAGGGACGGTACCGCTGCCCGACTGGTTGATGTCCTCGTTAACGCAAAGGCTGACATCACCGCCCTGCAGGAAATGCGATGGACGGGACAAGGAAAGACGACCATCGGACCTTGTGACGTATACTACAGTGGCCAGACACGCGGCAAAGCGCGTGGTGTAGGATTCGTGGTGGGAAAGAGACTTCGCCGCCAAGTACTAGCGTTCACCCCCGTGGACGAGCGTCTCGCTGCGATCCGCATCAAAGCGAAATTTTTCAACATAACATTTATCTGCGCCTATGCGCCGACTGAGGAGACGGACGACGCAGAGAAGGACTCCTTCTACGATAAACTTGAACAGACTTATGATCGCTGCCCCCAACATGATATCAAAATCGTGCTCGGCGACTTTAATGCGAAGGTGGGCAAGGAAGGAGTCTTTGGTCCAACAGTTGGAAAATTTAGTCTCCATGATATAACATCCCCCAACGGCACTAGGTTGATTGATTTCGCCGCTGCTCGCAATATGGTCATCAGTAGTACCAGGTTCCAGCATAAACGAATACACCAAGCCACATGGCTGTCTCCTGATCAAAGAACAAGAAACCAGATTGATCATGTCATGATCGACGGCAGACATAGCTCCACCGTTCTGGACGTGCGTACCCTTCGTGGTCCCAATATCGACTCGGACCATTATCTTGTTGCAGCCAAGATACGCACACGCCTCTGTGTAGCAAAGAAAGTGCGCACAGTAACGGAAGGAAAGTTTGACGTCGAGAAGCTGCGCACGACACAGACAGCTGACAATTTCTCCACTCGACTCTCACACCTGCTATCGGAGAGCAATCCTCGACCTAACGATGCAACCGAGCAATGGAAGCATATCTCTCACTCATTACGTACCGCCGCTGAGGCCACTATAGGGTTCCAGCGAGCCCGCAAAAACAACTGGTACGATGAGGAATGCAGCACTGCCTCGGACAAAAAGGACGCTGCCTACAGGGAGACGTTGCGAACGGACGCAACCCGCAGTGTATGGCAACGCTATCGTGAGGCAAAGAAGGAAGAGAGACGCCTTTTCAGAAAAAAGAAACGTGAGGCCGAAAGGCGTGAGTGTGAGGAGCTTGAGATGCTGGCTGACAGGAATGATGCCCGAAAATTCTATGAAAAGATCCGGCGGATGACGAAAGGTTTTAAGACCGGGGCAAGTTCCTGTAAGGACAATAATGGCGACCTGGTAACCGACGTACAGAGTGTACTTAAATTATGGAGGGAGCACTTCTCCTCACTGCTAAATTGCGAGGGAGACGTCGAACCCGATACCCCAATCCCTGACGATGGAAAAGTCGTCCCACCACCTGACTATGATGAAGTGAGGATAGCTATATCCCGGCTCAAAAACAACAAAGCGCCTGGAAAAGACGGACTACCCGCCGAGCTGTTCAAACACGGAGGCGAAGAGCTGGTAAAAAGCATGCATCAGCTCTTATGCAGAATATGGTCAGACGAGTGCATGCCTCCAGATTGGAATTTAAGTGTGCTCTGCCCAATCCACAAGAAAGGCGATCCCGCTAACCGCACCAACTACCGCGGAATCAGCCTTCTTAATATCGCATATAAGGTTCTTTCTAGCGTATTGTGTGAAAGACTGAAGCCCATCGTAGACAAGCTGATTGGACCTTATCAGTGTGGCTTTAGACCTGGTAAGTCTACCATCGACCAGATTTTCACGATACGCCAAATCCTGGAGAAGACCCATGATAAAAGAATCGACACACACCATCTCTTTGTCGATTTCAAAGCCGCTTTTGACAGCGCAAAAAGGAGTTGCCTGTATGCCGCCATGTCTGAATTTGACTTCCCTGCAAAGCTTATACGGCTTTGCCAAATGACGTTGAGCAATACTAACAGCTCCGTCAGAGTCGGGAAGGACCTCTCTGAGCCATTTGAAACCAAACGAGGCTTCAGACAGGGCGACTCCCTTTCGTGCGATTTCTTCAACCTGATGCTGGAGAAGATAATTCGAGCAGCAGAGCTAAACCGCAATGGTACAATCTTTTACAAGAGCGTGCAATTGCTGGCGTATGCCGATGATATTGATATCATTGGCCTTAACAACCGCGCCGTAAGCGCTGCCTTCTCTGGACTGGATAAAGAAGCGAAAAAAGTGGGTCTTGCGGTCAACGAGGACAAGACGAAGTATTTGCTGTCATCAAAGAAAGAATCGGCGCACCTGCGCCTTGGCAGCCACGTCACTGTTGATAGTTACAAATTTGAAACTGTGAGGGACTTCGTCTATTTGGGAACCAGCATTAACACCGAAAATAATATCAGTCTAGAAATCCAACGGAGAATCACTCTTGCGAACAAGTGCTACTTTGGACTGAGTAGGCAATTGAGAAGTAAAGTCCTCTCTCGAAGAACAAAGATCGCGCTCTATAAGTCTCTCATCATACCTGTCCTGATGTATGGCTCAGATTCATGGACAATGTCAAGAGAAGATGAGATGGCCCTTGGAGTATTTGAGAGAAAAGTTCTCCGGAAGATTTATGGTCCTTCCCGTGATGCCGACGGCGAGTATCGAAGGAGATTTAACGATGAGCTGTACGAGCTTTACGCAGATCTGACCATAGTCCAGCGAATTAAAGCCCAAAGGCTCCGCTGGCTGGGTCACGTCATGCGAATGGACAAAGAAGCTCCAGCCCAGAAGGTTTTCCAATCGTCACCCGAATTCGGCAGCAGAGGAAGGGGGAGGCCTCGACTGAGATGGAAACAACAGGTGGAGGATGACTTGAACTCCCTTGGGGTTTCCAATTGGCGTCAGTTATCGCTAAAAAGGAATGACTGGCGTGCTTTGATAGGCGACGGCCAAAATCGCTTAGGCGGTTAAGCGCCAATAAATGATGATGATATCCAGACCTAAGCTGTGCCAAGGTGACTCTTGTCTCCCTTGGTAAGGTGCGTTCTTCTTCAGCAATATCCGCTGGAGGACTGTTCAGAACGGGATTCATAGGTAGAGATCCGACAAAAGTGTCTACCGACTCGGTGTGGATGTCGGTTAGAGCCCGCTTATGATTCTGCAGATCAAACGGCAAGGTAATATGATGCCGGATCTCATCATAATGCTTACGGAGATGTTTCCTTATGTCTCTCGGGGGCGGATCTATGTCCAAAAGATGACGGTTTGGATGTGCTGGCTTGTGGCAGTTCAGAAGGAATTGCCTGCTCAGCATTTCCGCATGCTCTTTTACATTGAGCAGTTTTGCCTACTGATGGAGGTGAGACTCGGAAGACATCCCGTAGCAGTTCTGATGGCAGTATTTTGGCAGACTTGTAACTTCGTCCAGTTGGTGTTATGTACATTAGGCGACCATATGGGTGCAGCATAGTCAAAGACTAGTCGGCCAATGGCCTTATATGTAGTCAGCAACGTTCCTTTGTCTTTTCCCCAAGTACTGCCGGCAAGTGACTTGAGGATCTTGTTGCGACCACGTACCTTTGAGACCATTGCAGACACATGACCAGCAAATGAGAAAGTATTATCCAGTGTCATCCCTAATAACTTTGGGTGGCTGACAGTTGGTAGCTTAGTGCCATCAACGAAAATGTCTAATTCATTTCTCACCTGGTACGTCCATGTCGTAAAAAGCGTCGACGTTGATTTAGTCGGAGATATCGTCAGATCTCGCTCAGTGAAAAACCTGGAAAGGTCGCAAAGGTAACCGTTGATTTTCGCACAGAGTTCATCAGTATAGGGGCCCTTCCCCGTCGCCATTATTGTACAGTCGGCGGCATATGAAGCGACGGAGACGCCCTCTGGTGGTGGGAGCATCTGCGATAGATAGAAATTAAACAGTGTCGGGGATAGGACACCACCCTGTGGCACCCCCTGTCTAATACGTCTAGGTTTTGATGTTGCGTTTCTTAAGTTAACCGACGCCTGCCGTCCATTCAAGTAATTAGCGGTCCATCTCTTTAACCCATCAGGTATCTGTGTTTCAAACAGGTCTTGTATGAGAGTGGCATGGTTGACTGTGTCAAAAGCTTTCGACAGGTCAAGTGCCACTAACACAGTCCTGTGATTTGGTTGTTCTGATCGTGGAGAGCATTGTGAACCATCTGAATTACGCTTGAACAACTTTGTATTTAGTATAATTCAATTACGGAACGTTCGACGATCCGATCAATCTTATGTGTTACAAGAGCTTTAAAAATATAAAAAAAATATTTGGAGCTTAATCTATATGTATCAAAATAAATAGTTTCTTAAATGCTATTTCTAAGCCAAAATATTTTATATTTCTATTAAATATGTACAAGAATCGAACAATTTGGGTTGAACATAATTGAAAAGGTTTTCTTTTTTTTGATTACCCTACACGTTTCGTTTCATGATCTAAAAATAAGGCAAATTAACTCTAATTATAGCACAAAATATGCATATAAGCAATGTCGTAAATGTCGTATACATCGTAAACCTCCTAAACTTGTATGAAAAGTGACAGATATACGAACATCGTGATGTAAATATCAGCTGTTTTACATCAGGATTTCCCATCACGTTCTCAAAGACAACATTCCAGAGCTGACTGAATGTCATAGCATTGTCTAGCAAGGAAATGAAAACCCTTAGTGTGATATTTGAAAAAAAGATATACAATATCGCACACTGATTCAAAAAGAGTCAGAACTAAAAATCGGAGTAAGTTTCAGTTAAACGCTTCTGGATCGCACAAAAAAAAGGCTCATTTACACGGGTCGATTTTCTGGTCGATTTTTGTCGTTCCACTGCTTTCTATCTTTAAATATGTGGTAACCCGCATTGAAGCTCAATTTGAATGTTCTCTTATAAACGTATGAAGCGGGATTTAGCTATGTATTTGTATGTATGTATGTACTTAGCTCTATTGCACTCGGCTGTGCTTTTAGTTTTCAGTCGTTCACTCTCCCTCATCTTGTTAGTACGCTTTTAATATTTCGATAATTAAACATTATATTAATTAAATATTAAAACGCGTGTATCATTTATCACAACTGGCGACGAGGCAAAAAAAATAAAAGCAATGTCGATTATTGGAAGCGTACCCAGATTTGATTTTAAAGAAAATATCTGGAATGTGTTCCAGAGTCAACTGGACCAATTCTTCATCGCTAATAACATTGAAGAAGACAAGCAGAAAAAGGCAATTTTCCTCAATGCTCTGTCGGAAAAAACATATTTGCTTTTGAAAAATATTATGAATCCACTTAGTATTGATGGTGCAGCAATTACATATCACCAGTGCATCGTAGCTATGTCGTCTCATTTTAAAACATCCGCTTCAGAATTTCCAGAGCGATTTAAATTTTATCAATGCACTAAAAAGACAACCGAAACAATAAATGACTGGGCGGCAAGAGTTCGATCATTAGCGGTAGGATGCTCTTTTGGCCAGCATCTGGAAATGGCGATTCGTGAAAAATTCATCATGGGGTTAGAGGCTGGTCCAGCAAAAGACAAAATATTCTTGGAAAAAGAAAATACTCTAACGTTGGAAAAAGCAATAAGCATCGCTAACGCAACAGATTATATTCGTCAGCAGTATGAGGTCAAAAGGGAAGCTGAAGATAATGGTGAGCAGTTATATTATAACAAAAGTCAAATGAAGGTCAGGCGGAGAAGTGAAGACTCGAAAAAGCAGCGTAAAGAAGATAATGACAATGTAAAACGCAGCAGCACTCAGCGTCAGCAGCAGCGTAAGTTTGACAACTAAGACCATCAGTGTAGTGTGTGTGGCAGCGCGGACCATAGTTCTAGTGTGTGTAAGTTTAAAAATTATAAATGTCATAGGTGTCAGCGAAGAGGGCGTATTAAGAGAATGTGTAAAGCAGGCAAAGGCAAAATAAATTATTTAACAGAGTCGGAAGAAGAGTTACCTCTCTTTAACATATCATGTAATAAGCAGGGGCCAATTTGTTTTGATGTGCTTTTAAATAACATTCGGTTAAGTATGCAACTGGACACTGGGTCGGAGTATAGTGTGATTTCTTTCGCAACTTATAATAAATACTTCAAAAAGTTAGAGCTGAAAAATACAAATATAATTTTTAAATCGTATAATGGTACTCGGATTGAGTCTAAGGGTGTATGTGATATGCTGGTGAAATTCAATGGCTCGTCTAAGTTGGTACCAGTTGTGGTAATAGAAAATGGTGGTCCGCCCTTATTAGGAAGAAATTTTGTTAAAATAATCGGTATCAGCATTCAAACCCTTAACTTTTTATCTAAACAAAGCAATATTGCGGATTTTGTATTTAAAAAGTTTTACTCTCTATTTGATGGTACATTAGGGTGTTTCAAAAAGCAACAGGTAGATCTTGTATTAGAAAAAGGTGCAACTCCGAAGTTTTTTAGACCTCGCCCCGTTCCGATAGCCATACGCGATAAAGTCGAACGTGAAATTGCAAAATTGGTTAAAATGGATGTGTTACAGCCGGTGGAGTATTGCGAATGGGGTACCCCCATCGTGCCTGTTTTAAAAAAGTCAGGCGACGTAAGGATTTGTGGCGATTTTAAAGTTACGCTCAACCCCTACCTTAAGGTTGAAAAGTACCCCCTTATCCCGGATCGAAGATTTGTTTTCTAAATTACATGGTGGAAAAGAATTCACAAAGCTTGACTTGTCCATGGCTTATCAGCAAATAGAGCTGATGCCATCTGCGAGACCGCTTACAACAATTTCTACTAGTAAAGGGTTATACCAATATAAGCGATTAATATACGGACTGGCATCGGCTCCAGCGTTGTTTCAAAGAATTATGGAGACTCTCTTGACAGGTCTAGAAGGTGTAGTTGTATTTTTAGATGATATCTTGATTACAGCCCCCAGTAGGGAACTCTACGTACAACGGCTAGAAAAGGTATTGACTATTTTGCAGAACTCGGGGTTCAAACTTGCAAAAGAAAAGTGTTCTTTTTTGAATTCATCATTGTGTTATCTGGGCCACATTATTGACCAACACGGTTTACACACTAATCCTGAAAAGGTTACGGCTATTGACGGTATGGCTAATCCAACCAATGTTAAAGAAACTCAAGCATTTTTGGGAGTTGTAAATTTTTACCGAAAATTTATTCCTAACATGTCAGCTATAGCTAGCCCATTGTACGAGCTGCTTAAAAGTAACAAAAAGTTTATTTGGACGGCGGAATGCTCCAAGGCTATTAGTACTCTCAAGAAAGCGTTAAAGTCGGATAGATGTTTAGGTCATTTTAGCTCGAAATTGAAGACCAAATTAACCGTTGATGCAAGCCCGATTGGATTAGGCGCTGTTTTGTCACAAATTGATGGTAGTGGCATTGAACGCCCGATCGAGTACGCGTCTAGAAAGTTATCAAACACTGAACAAAAGTACTCCCAGTTGGACAAGGAAGCGGCAGCAATTCTGTTTGGGGTGAAAAAATTTCACCACTATTTATATGCCAGATCCTTTGAGCTGGTGACGGATAACAAACCTCTGCACTATATTTTGGGTCCTAAAAAGGGTATTCCGCAGACTGCGGCCAATAGGTTGCAAAGGATCGCGCTTACGCTGTCAGCATACGATTTTAACATTAATCATGTTAAGTCTGAGGAAAACGTTGCTGACTTCTTTTCGAGGTTCCCAAGGGAAGAGGTTTGTGAAAGCTTTGCGCTACAGGAAATGCAAGACGGAGTTTATATGAATTATGTTTCTGAACGAAATATTCCTATTTTAGACTTTAACGCTATCCAGAAGGAGACAATGTCGGATCCGGTCTTGAGAAAGGTTAAAGAATACATTAATACACAATGGCCGAATAAATGCAATGAGGTAGAACTAAATCCATATTTTCTTCGTAGATTTGAGCTTTCAGAGGAAAATGGGTGCTTGTACTGGGGTTATAGAATTATAGTCCCTGATGTGCTACGAAGTAAAATGGTTGAGTATTTGCATAGTTCTCACATGGGTATAAGTAAAACCAAGTCAATAGCCAGAGAGTGTTGTTGGTGGCCATGCCAAACTATCGATATTGAAAAGGAAATTAAATCGTGCTCTAGTTGCCTCATGACGCGTTCAAATCCTCCGAAGCAAAAGTTGATACCTTGGGACTGGCCGAAAAAACCGTGGGATAGAATCCATATTGATTTCTTTGGGCCAATGATGAGTCATTGGTGTTTGGTAGTCGTAGATAGTCACAGCAAGTGGGTCGAGTGTTTAGATATGGGCACGAACACAACTAGTAGTAACACAATAATAAAATTGCGCGATATTTTTGCTCGTTTTGGTCTACCACGAATTGTTGTTTCGGATAATGGCACAGCGTTTGTGGCCAGAGAATTTCAAGATTTTTTAAAAAACAACGGCATTAAGCATGTCACCACACCTGTAGGCTACCCGGCTACCAACGGCCAGGCGGAAAACATGGTAAAAACTATAAAAAAAGGATTGAAAAGAAATCTGTTTGGAAAAAGTTGCGTAAGATTTAATGAAGCTCTAGCGCGATATCTTTTTGACTACCGCAATACAAAGCACATCACAACAGGTTCGTCGCCTGCGGAGTTAATGTTTGGTAGGCAGCTACGAAATAGATTCGATTTAATTAATCCAAAGAAAAAGATTCGTCAAATAGGGTTGAAACATATTGATAAAAACGTAAAGAAACAACAAGAAAATCAACAACGCTATTATAAGGGAAGAAAGAGTTATGTTTTTAAATTAAACGAGTTAGTTTTAACGAAAGATTACTCAGTCCCAGGCCGTGTAGCTTGGGTGAGGGCGAAAGTAGTTGAAAAAATTGGTAAACAGACGTATTTCGTTCAGGTAGAAGGAAAAAACAAAAGGTGGAAAAGACATGCAAATCAAATGCTTAAAGTTGCAGAAAAAACTAATAAGAATTTGAAAGAGAGGGACTATTTCCCAACTACATTAAAAAATACAGAGAAACTGCAACTTATACCTGAGAAAGAAATGGTCGACGATATTAAAATTGTAGAAAATAATAACGCGAATATTCACAACGAAAACTCTGTAACTAATGAAAACAATGAAAATACTGTACAACATAAGTATAATTTAAGAAGCAGAATTATTAGAAAATAAGTAAAAACTTTGTAAGGAGTAAACGACTTTAAACTAAAGAGGGGATAATTGTGGTAACCCGCATTGAAGCTCAATTTGAGTGTTCTCTTATAAACGTATGAAGCGAGATTTAGCTATGTATTTGTATGTATGTATGTACTTAGCTCTATTGCACTCGGCTGTGCTTTTAGTTTTCAGTCGTTCACTCTCCCTCATCTTGTTAGTACGCTTTTAATATTTCGATAATTAAACATTATATTAATTAAATATTAAAACGCGTGTTTCATTTATCACAAAATACAAGGTGTAGATCGATCGAATTGCTATTCACGGTGGAAGATAAAAAATCGACCAGAAAATCGGCCCATGTGCATTGAACTTAAATAAATAAATGAATTGCAACCAAAAATATTTCCAAAATTTTACAAGTATCTATATATTAAAATATTGCAGCTAAGTATTTACACAAATATGGTATATTAATAAGTTATTCTCTCAATTTGTATGTATATCACGTTCTTCGCACTTTATAAAAATTCTTAAGTATATATCTTGAATACTTGCTCGTAGAAGTAAAAGGATAATAAATAAAACGATGATTTAAATATTTTAAGTTATAAAAAAATGGCGAAGGAGCATGATTCTTCAAAATATAAAAATAAAACCAAAAAATGTGATCCTCGTTTGCTTTTGCATAGTGAAAATGTTTTATAAAAGCTTAGAAATGGAATTTCTAGGTTCTTGCTGAATGATGCAGGGAAATAATATGTATGTACATATATCATTTTCAGTGGTAGTCTCCGTCATTTCACTTTTGCTTACATTGTTTAGCGAATTCGTTGTTTTATTTTTCGTATCCACTGATTTGAATTAAATGTTTATTCAAGTGAAATTCCTTGTATCCACGAGCACAAATCACTGGTATCTGGGTTCATAACAATTTCGTTTGTCTCATCTTTGGATAGTATGTTTTGAGCGGCGGTACGACCAGTCAAATAGGCACCATGTACTGTTGAATAAAAATTGGCGTGTGTGTGCTCGCCAGCGAACAAAACAGCAGGCTAAATTATTGAAAGAAACAATTTTAGTAACTTTAACAAACATTTTATTAAATATATAGAATGTACTAGAGACTTGTAAATAAACTCGGAGAGAAACGAAACTCGGTTTCTGGCGTTATTGTTCCAAGAAACATTGAAGTATATAAACATAATTCGATTGCAACGGTTTTAACGAGTACCAGAAGTGTAACGAAACTAAATTTATTTTGTTTCTCGTTAACAAAACTGTACCAGAAACGAGATTTTTAAAACCTTAATATTAAAATCTTGTTTGCACCACCTTTTTCATACGAAACTTCGGAATTTTGCAGTCTTTTTAGGTAGCTTCCCGTTAAGCTAGACACTTGAAACTTGGAACATAGTTCGCAGCTCCGTGACAATGCAATGTGAACGAAAAAAGTATCCGCTAGGTGGCACACGGATCAAGAAATACGGTAAATTCATTTAAAAATTTAAATTTTGGGACGCATATTTGAGGAACTTCCCGGTAAGCTAGATTATTTTCTAACGTGAGTCCTGGGAAACTAGCTGTTTCAATAGGGAAGGACCCAAGGGAGATGGGTGTTGGAAGTGTGGGCTCCATAGAGTAAGTGAATAGGTGGTTGGTGTTATGTGGGGACGAGCCGCATGCCGGACATTCAATCGGCATGTCAGGGTTCAGGCTGGATATGTATGAGTTTAATCTACTACAATATCCAGAGCGTAATTAAGCCAGAGTGACCCTTGTCTCTCGAGGAAATAGCTACAGAAATAGCTGTCAACGATCTCTACAAGAGATGGCCCAACAGAACCGTGAGCCTCACATGGGTCCCTGGACATAGAGACATTGAGGGGAAATTGTAGGGCAGACGAACTTGCGAAGCAGGGCGCGACCAAGCAGGTTCTTAGGGATAAAGAGCGCTTAGGTATGCCGCTAAGCCAACGAAAGATGGCTGCAATCTCCAGGGTGCCGTACATCCAAACAAACCTGGCCAAAATGGGATCATAAAAGATCAAGATACGTTTATGCCCTGAGTAGAAGAGAAATCACCATATTAATAGGGGTACTAACCGGGCACTGCTTTATTGGTAGGCACGCAGAAAGGCTAGGTGTCCCTACCGACGATGCTGTAGAGCACCTCATCTGCAACTGCCCGGCTTTAAGTGGCGCGAGAATGCGCTTTTTGGGAGTTCCCTTCCTTGTTGTTGTTGTTGTAACGAGGTGTAGCTCTGCCCAAATGTCAGACAGGGTCACCCCGAGTGTATTGCTCTTGGCCAGGTTGATATAAAAAAAGGCACGGGTCGTTTCGGTACGATGGGTACAGCACAAGCACTGGTACCGTTCTCGTAGAACCGGCAATACGTAGAAACTAGCCGTGTAGGCCATTTAGCGTTACCCAGGGTGCACCAACGGGGAGGCGACCTACTCTTACACCCCAGTTCCCTTCCTGGTTAGCCTACGCCAGGTCACGGAGCTGGATATAAAGGTCTTGATGGCTTGCATCAAGTCCTCTAAATGGTTCGAGGAGGATTAACGGTGTCGGTTTAGAAGCGTCAGTCTCCGGATTTTCCATATGGCAGGGTCCCGGAACTGATTTTCCCAAGGTTGGTGGTATCACAACGGGCCTTTTAATACTGGCATAGGTGTGCCTCTGCGGCAGCCACTTGAACCTAAATGAGCCCTTAATTTCGTTTCTGATAATTTAGTTTCTGTTACATTTTATTAACGAGGAACTTATATCGAAACAAAAGTGAAATAAAGCCTTTATTTTGTCACTTTCAAAATAAAAGGTCTTATTTCACATTTAATACTCAAATAAGCCTTTTTTGAAATGTGCTAAAACCGATTAAAATAACGTTCCGGTTTCGGCTTTGTAACACGGTTCGGTTTCGGTTCCGGTTTCGTGCTTCAAAATTTATTTCGGTTTCGGTTTCCAAGTAAAAACACGAACGCAAACATTTTTTACTACTACAAACCTTAAGTATGTAGCCTTTGTAAGGTTATCAACAAGCTTGGCATAGGGGCATTTTCAAATTTTTCTCTTTGGTTGACACATTTTCGGAAACACCCATATGGGCAAATCCTAGAAAAGTGAGTTGAAATTGAGGAAAATTGGCTTTGTTGTACATTTTCCAAAATACCGCTATTGGCAAGAGGATAGACCAAGCTTCTCAGAAATATATACTTTTTATATGAAAAATGTTGGTAACCCTGTTCAAATTGATTTCAAAGAGTTAAGGTATAAAAAATCGAAAAATTTGTTAAAAACAGTACGCTTTTCTTTCTCTATGGTTTCCATAATTTTATAGTAAAATACTAGAGTTAATACCAGTGAGTGCTGTAAGAAGGGTTAAATAAATGAACTGATGCTAAAAAACATATAAAAGTTATCTTAATTTCAAAACCGACCTTTGAAATAAGCTCATATATTAAAGTTTCTTTTAAATTTACTTTCTAAACAAATCTGCATCATTTAAAATTTAAAACTTAAGTCATTTTTATAATTATTGCCATTTAAAAAGTGAAACGTAAGTGACGCCAAGAAAAATAAGGTGCATTTTCTTTGACGATCGAGCAGCCAATTGTAGAAAAAAGTATTTATGATGCTAAAATTAAAACATGGAGGGATAGTACTCGTATAATGCTGGATAGTGAACGTGAGAAGATCCAAAAGTCAAAAAAACAGAAAATATCCAATATGATACAGAAGCAGTAGAAAAAATAAGCCCTGTTGGGGTTAAGAGATTTCGAAAGTGACATACGTATTATATGTGTGCTTAAAAAGATGGATAGATAAAAATATACACCTTTCGATGCAGTATAAAAAAATATATTATTGCGTACGTTAAGTGCTTAATTTTTTAATATAGATGATTTATTAAGGAATATTTGTTAGAAATTTTAACTGCAACACCATGTGGCTCATTGTAGGTCTAATAAAACCTCATTTCTGTAACGAATTTACGAGATTTGAAACGTAAGTGACACTGATCACCTCCAATACATTATAAAAAAACTATAGTAGCCTTGAAAAAACAATTTTTTTGGGTCATTATATTTACTAAATAAAAGAACCTTTTGAAAAAATCTAATTTTGTCCAACTGTTGCTCCGCAATTCGCAGAGTTTGGTATCTAAACTTGAAGAACACAAAAAATGAAATTTGTGCGGAAACGTAAGTGACACCACCTAAAGTACCAAATTTCCGGAACTATGTAATCATTTTAAGGCATGTTTAAACTAATTCGTAAATATGGCCCTAATACACTTGAAACTGTATAACTCTATTTTAAGAACTGTTGAAAATTACCACTAAAAATGCATTTTTAGAACGAACGGTGAAACGTAAGTGACGCTGGATTCGCCCATATTCAATATTTCATTAAAGTGGAAATATTTCTATGCCGATTTTCAATAATAGCTTATGTCACTTAACACTTTAAATAATTAACTGCAATCTCAACGAGTTTCAAAAATGTCCCGGAGTTGAGATATTTAAAATGTCTTTAAAATCAGCCCTCGAAGATAAAAGTATGGAAAATATAGAGTATATGAGCTGGCAACAAACCGACAGATGTACATTGCGCACTATAATTTCTAGTTTGGATGATTTTGTGGAAGAGTTTTGCGATCGCATATACAAGTTAAAGCCGCATTCATATATTACTAAACAACAGTCAACCTTTTTCAATGATAGAAGAGAAAGCCTAAGGGAAGGTGGATTTCTCGTAACGTGTGCTTTGCTGAAAATTACACATTCGTTGCTCAAAATGCTGCACAATCTTTTCATTGGAATAATGACCAGGTGACGATATTCACTGTCGTTTTTTATTATAAGGAAGGAAATATTCTTTCACGCAAAAGTATGGCGATTTTATCAGATAATCTGAAACATGACACCGCAGCTGTATACGCTTTCCAACAATTGCTGATGGAGTATCTAAACAACTATAAAGTTACCAAAATCATACACTTTACTGACGGGGCAGCACAGCATTTTAAAAACAAGTATAACTTCAAAAATCTTTTACACCACGAGGAAGATTTCGGTATTCCAGTAGAATGGCATTTCCATGCTAGTGCACATGGGAAAGGCGCATGCGATGGAATTGGTGGAAACCTGAAAAGACTTGCAATGCGCGGCAGCTTACAAGCTTCGCCACACAATCAAATTCTTAATTGCGAATCTTTTTATCAGTGGGCCAAAGCGAACTTACTTCAAACTGAGATTTTGTTTAGTTATAAGGAGAGTCATTCAAAAATAGGCGACAAATTAAAAGACCGTTTTCATTCAGCTGAACAAATTCCGGGAACACAAAAATTCCATTCGTTTATTTCTTCCTCTAGAACCAAGCTTGAGGTAAAAAGATATTCCTCTTATACGTGCAGTCAACCACTCCCAAAAAATAAGAAAAGAAAAGCATAAGGAGGTATGTACTACTCCTCTTTATTGAGTTTTAATTCAATAAATTTTAATGATAGTATGTATAATTTTAAATTAAATTTATTCACTGCTATTAACTATCAATAGTCTGTAAGTATCTACACTGAAATAAATATATAAATAAAATAATTTTATAATTTTTATTTTTCGTAATGAGTTCTGTGTTAAAAGGAAAAAAAAAATTCCATGAATTACTGGCATTTTTTGTTTAAGATAACAATTCATTCAAGAAATTTTCGCGGCCCATCCAAAAAAGGTTTCATTTTAAAGAAAAAAAAGATCAAGCTTTAAATTAAAATTAAAAAAACAATTTTTTAAAAATACCCAAATTTGAAAAAAATTTATAAACAATTTTTTTTATAAAAGTTTTATTAAAATTTTTCAATAAAATTTTTTTTAAAATTCATATTCGAAAAGAACGGATAAAATACTTTAGAAAACGGTTTACATCTTCCTTCTTAGCATGTCAGTTACAGGACTTCTAATAAAAAGAAAAAATACTTACACAAAAAAAGTGCGAATTCAAACCCGTATATCTCAATAACCATCCAGAGCTGTTAATTTTGATTAGTAATTAGTAATTGATTGATTAGAAATTTTTTTTAATTACTAATGATTATTTTAATTGCTTTCAAGAAAAAGCAATTACTAATTGATTACGATTAGAAAAAATAAAAAAAAAATAAAAAAATCAAGAAAAAATCAAAAAAATGAAAAATAATCAAAAGTAATCAAAAACGGCTTTCAAGAAAAAGCAATTACTAATTGATTACGATTAGAAAAAATAAAAAAAAAATTAAAAAATCAAGAAAAAATCAAAAAAATGAAAAATAATCAAAAGTAATCAAAAACGGCTTTCAAGAAAAAGCAATTACTAATTGATTACGATTAGAAAAAATTAAAAAAAAATTAAAAAATCAAGAAAAAATCAAAAAAATGAAAAATAATCAAAAGTAATCAAAAACGGCTTTTTTTGATTACTTTTGATTTTTTTGATTATTTCTTGACTTTTTTTAATTTTTTTTTTATTTTTTTTGGATTATTTTGAAGTTTTGTTGTTAAAAGTATAAACATCTGTGTATCTTTGTATGCAAATATATACACCTACTTACACTTTGGGGCTCATGGATTTCTAGAATGAACCTTGATCGCTAAGTATATGTATGTATTATAAGTATGCTACACAAAGTAAAACGTGGGCATACCAACTACATATGTATGCCCAAAAGAGACTAGTAATGATCAATTGATCAAAAATTAAGTGGTTATTATCCATAGAGAGAGGTCCGAGATTAATAACTTTCGGCCAAAATGCACGACGTAGTCATTTTGTTGGATTAGAGAATAGTAGAAGTAAAATCGTTTTATTTTTATTCATTTTTGTTTAAGTAATGCTATTTAGTAATATTTGTGAATAATATGTAAGTAATAATGTAATGACAATTAAAGAACAATAACACAAATATTCAACAATAACGGTATTCAGTTTAAAAATAATTCATGTAGGTGGACATGAGTGCGTATCGACACGCAAATTTTCGCCGTTCACTCATATAAAGTATTTGTGTTGAGCGTTCGGCAGATACAGCACGCCAATACTTAGGAGTTAAAATTTGATTTAAACAATGTAAGTGCTTCAAAAGAAATGTCAGGATAATGACCCACGCTTTGGAGCATTAATAATTTCAGCAAAAGAAACCAGCCTTTCAACCGGACCGGACGATATTAATGGTGTGTTGAAAAATAGAGCAGCCTCTTTTAGAACACCTCTTGTTTGCCATATGTCAGCTCCAGTTGCTGAATCACCCATATAACTATATAATTGTGTTTGCACAACATATTTCAACGCCTCCGTCGTTGTTGTTGGGATTACACCGTTACTTCTAGCTTCACCTATACATTTGTATGTTTGTGCAAGTGAATATTTATGTATGAACATATTTTTCTACAACAGTAGGTACTGGAAAAAAATCAAAAAAAATCAAAAGTAATCAAAAGTAATCATTACCCTACTAGACATATATCAGTCATTTGAATAGTCAATTGTCAGGTATGGCTGAATGAAATCTATTTCAGGCCGTAGTGCAAAGTTTCATTCAGGTTTTCAAGAGCGACATTACAATCCTGAATAAACAATTTGTATACGTGTAGGGTTTTGCGTCTCTTTCTTACTAATTAAATACTCCATAAGGCTCTCCCTATCTTTGCCCGAGCACTTTTCACTCATCCGTGACATAGATGTCAGTCAGTAATGAGTAAACAAAGCTGAACAACAACAAGAACACTACAACAACAAGAAACCTACAACAACAACAAGACACCTACAACAGCAACAACAAAACTATATATGTTTATAAATGAAAACACACCCGATTTCTATTTGTATTTATTTTTAATTAGGGCTATGTACATATATAATACAATACATTAGCAAGGATGCTTGTGGCAATTGATTTGGCGTCTCCGCATAAGCACATCCGGACGTTGAAGCCGATGAAGGGAGCTGAGCGTTTGTGATTGCATTTGCGGTTTTGCCTTCAAAATTGTGATGATAAAACAGCTTAAGGATTAAAGTTGCTGATTGTTTCCCAATTTCGTAGCACATTGGTGCGCAAAACACGAAAACTTAACACACAAATATTTTTCTCAAATTTTTAAAAGTTAAAATAAACGAAAAATTTCAAATAATTTTTTTTCTCTGACACCAAAAGTCAAACTAAAAGGAAACAGAAAAAGATTGTTTGTAATTGTGTAGGTGTTGTCAAAAGGGTTGTAAGTGTATTGGAGTTTCCTACAGCATGCTTTAGCAGGGTACTTTTGATTATTTTTGATTACTTTTGAATTTTTGATTTTTTTTTGGATTTTTTAAAATTTTTTTGATTTTTTTTTTAATCAATTGAAAAAATAATCATTAAAAAGTGAAAGTAATTGGTAATCAATCATTAGGTGGCTTCTCAAAAAATAATCAATGAAATGCTAATCATTACCGATTACTAATCAATTATTAACAGGTCTGTAACCATCCAATATTTATACGCGACCTTTAGTGAGATTTTTTCTTTTACATAGCAGATCACTTCCACCAAATTTCATTCAAATCGAAGCGATGAAATTTTTTGGGGGTCCGCTTGACGTACTTTGCATCATACTTCCCTTCGGCGGTTGTGTCTGTGTCGGCGCTGATTGGCCAAAATCTAAAATTTAGGATTTTCTGTTTGACGGTCAATTTTATAGTGTCGCAACATGTTTGGTAGTAAAACGCTAGTGAGGTGCGTTGTTGTTACCTTTGGCAACAAATATTCAAAGTTTCCTTGTGTAATATTGTTTGTATTCCTTTTATCAAAACAAAAAATAAACAGAGTCGGTCCTGTAGATGCTGAAATATTCAGCGAAACGTAGAGCAGAAAGGTGAAATAATATATCTTTTATTTGCACCACAAAAACAATAGATCAGCCAAAAATACATTTTAATATTACAAAAACTGATCGAAACTGAAATCAACTGTTTAGTTTAAGTCTGTTACATTGACTGATGATGATCTGGTTGTGAAGCAGTTTTGTTATTCAAAATCGCCAGAAGAAAAATTCCACTGGTCTAAAATGCTAAGTACACTTGAGCGACTATTGCATATCGTCACAGAGCTATAAACTAGTAAGCTAATTCCAAAGTTAAAAGAGTTCGAGCTAGACTAATTAGCGCGATTGTCCCTTTCTGGGCGACACCAGAAAAATTCAAGTTTTGGGTAAGACTACTTGCATTGCATGCAAAAAAAATACAAACCTTCTGCGATTGTGGGTTCACGTAAAGAGGCTGCGCCAACAACTCAATATCCTCTTGCGTTGCGCCAATAGGAATAGAAGTGTATGCACCACGCGTGAACTGCTGAGACTTCCAGCTGGTGCTACAGAAAGGCCAAAACAAAATAATTGTAAAAATTCAGCCCAGTTTTATTTAAGTAACTTTGTTTACATACCAGACACATAGCTTTGGTTTGGGCACATACGGATCTTTCAAGAATGTACGCAATATCTCTGTGCACTTTTCAGCTACTTCTTCGTGGGACAAGGTTTCCATATATTCAGCTTCTCTGCCCGAAACCCAACCTAAAAGCAGCGTTTCAGATACCTTAGCAAAGGAGTAAATCTTTTTGTACCAATTCTTCCTCAAATATTCGGTTGAACTACGTTCCTTATCAGATAAATGTATATCATATGTTTCATCATCCCATAAAAGCATTATTTCGGAAAAAGAGGCGCTCATAAAAGGGCGATCGTACTCCAAGTAAATTTTATCTACTGTGCCAAACATTAAATTTTCAATAGCCTCTTGCTTATAATGTGGTAGTTCGGGTGAAAAGACAGTTTTGTGTGTTGCTTTGAGTACGCCTAATGGTATGGTGCATATCACATGGTCAGCATAAAATGTGCGCCCATCTTCACAATCTACTTTTACAGTAGCATCAATGAAATTGCCACTAGAATCACAGTTATCAGAATCAGATTCAGTCGATTTTTCACGAGATGTTCTTGTTACTGCTGTTGTTGCTGATTTAACACCGGCAATTGGAACTTCAGTAACCGTTTTTTCTGTATCTTCTGAGTTGTCGTCGTCCTCCGAGTTTTCATCGACCGTTTCTAGGCCTGTAATTGTCTTTTTCCGTTTCCAATGAATTTTTTTCACAGGACATTTGGTGATAATTAATTCTTTTGGTACATCTGCTGATAGGGGTCCCAGAATGGAGCTGTAACCCTGTGGCGGCACAATGTTACCGCCTTGTAATTCTGTATAACTTCCTGTAATACAGAGAAGAAAAGATTATAAAACCTTTGTAATATTTACAACATCAAATATCTCACCTAGCTCCAAAAGATCGACTTCATTCATGCTTGTGCAACCAGTAATACAAGTTTCGCGCTTAAGTAAACAATTGAAAATCAATTTTTTCAAGCGTTTCTCCTTCGGATCCGTGACAGAATTTAAGTAAATTTCAATTTCATAGTTAATGTGTTCACCAACACTATTAATGTCTGGCGGCGGACTATATTGACACATAAAATATTCATCACATCGACGTAAAAATGTTACATAGGCTTCGGTTATCTCTTGAAGAATGTTGAAAGGAACCTGATTTCCATCTTCGGTTGTGGCAACAACTGTATGTGGTTTTGGTACATTAACCACACTGACTAGACCATGTTGAACCGCAATTTCAAATATTGGATTACCCAATACGCCATGTATCCAGTTAGCGCCCAATTCAACCTTGAAAAATATGAATGGGATTAAAAATGTTAGATTAGATTGGAAAAAATATTACAGATATAACCGGAACCGCACCCGAAATACTCTTTAAAAATCCAATTCCATGTAAAAAACGGTAGCCAATTTACATGGCGATTTCCTATGTGAGGACCACCTAATCCATCTAGGAGTACTCCATATCTTTGCTCTTGCGTACTCCAATATATAGGTTAGGTTAGGTTCAAGTGGCTGCCGCAGAGGCACACTTAGGCCAGTTTTGAAAGGCCCGTTGTGATACCACCAACACAAGGAAAGTCAGTCCCGGGACCCAGCCATATGGAAAATCCCTGAATTGATGGGATTTTCCACATAGCAGAATCCCGGGACTGACACTCCTAAACCGACACCGTTACTCCTCCTCGAACCACTTAGATGACTTTATGAAGCCCATCAAGTCCTTTATGTCCAGTTCCGCGATCTGGCTTAGGCTATCCAGGAACGGAACTCCCAAAAAGCGCGTTCTCGCGCCGCTTAAAGCCGGACACAGTTGCAGATGAGGTGCTCCACTGTTTCCTCCTCCTCATCATCTTTGCAACTCCTGCAGCATCGTCGGTAGGGCACACCTAGCCTTTCTGCATGCCTGCCAATGAGGCAGTGACCGGTTAATACCCCTATCAATATGCAGATTTCCCTCCTAGTTAGGGCATAAATGCGCCTAGACCTTTTAAGATCCCATTTTGGCCAGGTTTGTTTCGATATGCGACACCCTGGGGATTGCAGCCATCTTTCGTTGGCTTGACGGAGTGTGTGCTCCTTCAGCATTAGTTTGCATGTGGCAAACGGCATACCTAAGCGCTCTTTATCCTGAAGAACCTGCTTGGTCGTGCCCTGCCTGGCAAGCTCGTCTGCCTTACAGTTTCCCTCAATGTCCCTATGTCCCGGGACCCATATGAGGTTTACGCGGTTCTGTTGGGCCATCTCCTGAAGAGATCGACGACAGCTGAGCGTCAGTTCAGAGTTGAACGTGTATGAGCCAAGGGATTTGATGGCCGCTTGGCTATCGCTGAAAATAGCGATATCTTCTCCGATAACACGTTTGCTTAACCAGGCCGCGGCGTCCAGGATTGCCGAGACTTCCGCCTGGAAGACGCTACAATGATCAGGTAGTCTGAAGGAGAGCTCAAGGTCCAAATCCCTTGAATAAACTCCTCCTCCAACTCTGCCGTCCAACTTCGAGCCGTCGGTGTATATGGAAGTGCCACCATTTGTGTCGGGACACCAATCCGTCCTCTCCCAGTCTTCTCTGCTGGGAATGTTTATTTTGAAACAGCTATCCCCGACTGTAGTAGTCGCACAACGATCTGTGCTTAGAGGGAGAAAGCTGTAAGATTCCAGAATACTGGAGTGTCCAATAGTACCCGCAGCCCAACTGGAGGTTTCTCTTAGGCGCAGAGCTGATGCCGCCGCTGACCGAAACCCTTCCAGATCAAGTGGCAAAATGCCCAGAATGACCTGGAGGGCTTCGTTGGGCGTTGTCCTTAGCGCACCGCTTATACAGATCATATTGCATCTATGGACTTTCCGCAACAGATTCAGGTATGTTGCCTTGCTCAGCGCAGGCCACCATACGACGACTCCATAAAGCATGATTGGGCGAATGATGGCCGTGTAGATCCAACTGCATACTCTAGGGCTGAGCCCCCATTTTTTGCCAATGGCTCTTTTGCATGTGTAAAGAGCGATGCAAGCTTTCTTCTGGCGCTGAAGAACATTCTCCTTCCAATTCAATTTCCTGTCCAGAACTATGCCTAGAAACTTGGCCTTATCCGACAAGCCCAGGCGCGTGCCATCTAGTTCTGGTAGGCTTAGTGGCGTTATTTTGTACCGGTTGGTGAAGAGGACAAGTTCCACCTTCCCTGGGTTGATACTAAGTCCGCAGCGAGAGGACCACGTCGAAACTTCTCGCAGTGCTACTTGCATCAGGTCACACAGAGTTTGTGGGAACTTGCCTCTGAATGCAATAGCTAAATCGTCTGCGTATGCCACTATCTTCCCGCCCCCCAGCTTGTGTCACGTAGCAACGAGTTGACTGTGAGGTTCCATAAAAGCGGGGAAAGAACACCACCCTGGGGTGTTCCCCTTGTGACAGCGTGATAACTCAACCGTACCAAGTGAAGAAGCTATTTTCCTTCCCATTAAAAGTTGGTCAATTAAACCAGTTAGAGGTCTATCTACGCCAGAGCTGTTAATTGAATGAATCAAAACAGTTACAATTCAGGATTTATTCATTTTTTCAAATGTTTTTCGTTGAATTTAATTTTAAATTCCATGTAGATACGATTTGACATGTTGAATTCATATTTTTCATTCAAAGAATTAAAGAATGCGAGAAAGTAATTCAGTTTGAACTGAATTGCATCGAAATAACTCTCATTCAATAACTCTCTCAATTGAATGCCAACTTTGGTGAATCAATTCAATTTTTCAATTCAGTACTCTCGAAATTTAACTTTCAGAGGTGATATTTGCGTACTTTCAGTCTTTAACATGCCTGGAATTGATTTGAAGCTGTCAAAATAGTAATAAAACACGAGACTGCCATGTATCATTGTAAAATTTGGCCCTAACTCTAAAATTTTATATGTGATGGATTATGTTTCAAGTCTGTTGATTTTAATGTAAATAGGCCAAAATTTTATTGGAACCATTCAGAAACTGAAAGTTATATTTATATATTTGTTCAAAACTTATTTCGGCTATGATATTGTCTTCGGAAAATTGTTTTGAAACTATAAGCCCGAAAATTTGGTTCCGTTTTCTTTAGCTACGGCAACTCTTACTCAATGTTTTCATATATTTACATACATACATAAAATCTTGCTGTTTTTAGCTGATTTCTCGAAGATTACGGCAAATTTTTCAAGAAGGTAAGTAGAAAATAATCGTCACATAAAAAAGGAACAACATGAAGTGCAGTTCCATCGTTTTATTACAGGGAAAGTGGAGAAAAACGCGTTTGAAAATTCGAAGCGGTAGACGTCAAAATGCAGCGCACAGTGTTAAAATTTAGATAAAAATGCAAACAAAATTCCGTGTTTTATCTACAGACCCGGAGTTGATGGACTCGTAAAGAATATAGCTTAAGGCTGCGAGGTTCTTGTTTAATGTATTTATTTTATCTTGTCATAATATAAACGTAGGAATAAATTTATTGAAACATTTGATTTAATTTAATTTTCACTTTTAATATTATTTCCCTCTCGAATATTTTAAGACATAGAAATTAAAATTACTGTCTACCGCCGCGGTATGATGACTGTGCGCTGACTTGCCATATTGAAAGTACCTGGTGCAAGTACCGAAACAGGTCACACCAAAAATTCTTTGAATATGTTTTTCAAAACGAGGCCACCTTCGGCAGTGTTCGGCAACGCTCCGGGGGTTTTTCAGCCAAAATGAAAATGCCTTGCCAGATACTGTGTAAAGTTGGGCCAAAGAAATTGTAGGTCTCGCCAATGTGTTCTAAAACTTAAACCACAAATTGGAAGACAGGCTGGACCTTATCCTCTTAGAAGGTATTTGTATTATTATTATTATTATTATGAGTATTCCACGATGTTTGGAATTTGATGGTGCTACGAATGATCTACAGAAAGCAGCTATTAAGATTTACATAGGCTAACTATAGACTCATACAATTCAACTCGAAGGTGAAATATGTACATTATTTTTTGATGTGATTAAATTACATATTTGGGGAGGTTTTATCAGTCCGCAAATATTATAATATAACGAAACCACAGATATGTCAGTAATCCCATCTGACTGAAGTAAATGCGAAAAATTCAACACATAGATGTTTCAAGTCAAACTATGGACGTGAGGTAACTTCTTTTTTTTTTCAGGACAATTAAAACTCGAAATGTCGGTAAGGCAAATTCGAAAGCGAGGACCATATATGTATGTCATACATTTTACTTAGCTGCTAAATCTTTCAAAAAATCCCACCGATTCTGAGATAAATGAGAAAATAAAAAATTTGGATTTGTCGAAATTGCTACACTGTGAAGAGCGACCATGTTTTTTTCGGTTTATAAACAAAACAAAAATTTGAAATATGAAAAGTAAAAATTTTTTATAATTGACAAGACCTCAATGCAGAACCATGCCTAGCGGGAAATATATTATAATTAATATGTCGTTGCATCTTTGCCTCTGATCTTAAAAAAAAAAAAAAAAATGTATTATTCTTTACCTAAAAGCTAAGTCATGAATATTTCATGTATATACATAGTAATTATCATACAAAAATATAAAAAAAAAAAAAAAAAAGCAGGATAGGAAGAGGGTTTTGAAGCATCGAAGCGAATAACGTTCTAAGTTACAAAATCAGAATTTGTCAGGAGAGCAAAAAAACGCTAAAGTCATATATTTTAAATCTATTTTTCTCATCTGTCTCCCTTAACTATTTCTTTTATATCTTTCATATTATGAGTTTTACACCTTTTTCATGATCTTCCAGTGCCGTTACGAATCACTTTCGACGCTTCAATGCAAAATAATGTATGTCACTTTAAATTACCCTACTATTTTTAAATGCATTTTTACAGTTTTGGTGTCAAATTTTAGAAAATTCGTTATCTGGAGAGCAATACAAAATGTTTTATGCAATGAAACTGGTTTTGAAAAATATTACACTTAGAACGTTATTCGCGATGATGCTTCAGCTGACAAGCACTGTATGATTGTTTAGTTCTTTTCCAGCATTTGGTTTACAACACTAATCACATGTCAAAAGCCATTAAAACTTTTCTGTGTATGTACTAATTAAAATTAGAAAAAATCAAAATTTAAGACTGTCATATTTTCTTTGTTGTCATTTCTTATATAAAATTTGAATAGCACAATAAAATTAAGCAACCCAATGCGCAGGTGTGCTATTTTCCTTTTCCTTGTTTTTTCGTTTTCTCTAGTTTCAAAAGTAAAAGAGCCACGAACACAAAAATTCAATATTTTCTGACAAATTTGTATGAAAATTTAATTTAATGTATTCAGACACAACATTCAACTCATGTAGTGCTCTCAAGTGTTGTGTTGTTGAAATTGTACATAAAACTATAAAAGACCTTGTGAATTTCCTTAATAATAAACACTTAAGCTGTAGATGCAACACCGCAACGTAGATATATTGTGATAAGTCCTAATACTTATGTAAGATGTCAGAAACGTACCTCACTGTTACAATTTCCTACTGGTGCGCTTATTGTATCATGAAATGTTGTCATTATATATTTTTTCTTTGACATTTGAAGTCAATCCCGGGATTGTTTTTTATTAGTCCCGAAATCTCGAAAAGCAGTTAAAAAATCCCGAATGTTTAAAATAGCTAGTTTTTTACGAATAATATGGCATTAAGTTGGATTAAGGCAGTTTTTTGAGCTTTTGGTTTTATATATAATCATAAAAGCAGGGTATAAAAATTAACACCTAATATTACAGCCCACTTATGAATGGAGAGAAATTTTATAAAATCCCTAACTTTTTCGCTTGTTGATTTGCATTAACTTCCAAAGCAGCTAGGAGAAACCGTAAGAAGATGTTTGGTTATTCCCGGTCTTGTACTAATATAAAAATACGTAAAGAAAAAGTTATAGGATATATTTAAACTCTACTTACATATTTTTTATATATATTTAAGCATCTTGTTGGTAATGAAAATAATATTGATGTACTGTCTTCAGTTTGTTTGTTAAAATGTATAAAATATCTAAATAATACATATTCGGGATCTCGAAACTTTTGGGCTCACAAAACTAAAATAGCTGCCACCCTACTATGCCTTTAAGGTGCTGTAATTTTTATTGACCCGTTTCTTATCCGTGATAAAAAATGTCCTGAATTCGACACTGTCACCGACCAGAACTCCGGTCACCCATTGAAGACTTGTAAAAAGGCGGGATACTACCAAACAGCCACGTCGATTGTAAAATCGCGGATTTATTGCTTTTATGAGCTTTTTTCAGGCACTTCAGTAATATGTACAGTTAGACACAAAATTAAAGATGTCTTTAAGAATTTGGACAAAGTTCAGGGGAGCTTAGCAAAATGGCCATCCAAATTTTCAACGTTTTTGGCAGATTTTTCTTAGTTTTGTAGGACAATCAATTTCAGTGGTATGATGTGAAAGTTAGAACTAATTTAAATATTTTCCTGATTTTTAAGAATTTTTTTCGATGAGGGTGTTAAGTAATATCTTTCATGCAACGCATGAACAAAATTTAATTTCGCATAAAAAATTACTCAACACCATCGACGAAAATCGTTCTTGAAAATCAGGAAAATATATTTAAGCTAGCTCTAACTTGCATATAATTATACTGCTTGGTCTACCAAACTGAATCCTCAAAAATTTCATACAAAATCTGCCGAAGAAGTTGAAAGTTTAGATGACCGTTTTACTCTCCTGAGCTTTGTGAAAATTTTAAAAGACATTTCAAATGGTTTCTGTTAAGGCTTGGTTTCCTCGAAAAGCGGTGCCGCTATGTAACGTTCGCTATATAGCGGTAGCTATGCTCACCGTCATTAGCAGCACCGCTTTTCTGTAAACTTACATGCAAGTAGCGGTGACTTCAATCCATTCGAAATTGTAAATTTGCGGCCACTTTTCTTGTTTTTCTCTTTTATATTTTTAAAATATTTGTTTTGAAAACAATTAATTGTTGTTTTTGTAAACGAATTTGAAGAATTTTATTGTATTGACACCGCTATGACAATGACGGTGAGAAAAAACGTTGACGAAAAATTGCCACCGTCATGACGGACGCTATGTTACATTACGGTGAACTTCACCGTCTTCTTACTTTACACTCAATTACTTTTACATGACAGTATTTTTGACAACGTACTTCGCCGCTATGTAACGGACGCTATATAGCGTCACCGCTTTCGAGGAAACCAGCCCTTTATACAATTAAATGGAAATTAATTCCACTACTAGTTATTGTTGACTAAAAAATCGAAATAAAATACTCATATTTGGAAAGAATTTCCATATTTCAAAGTATAAATCCAAAAAAAAGATTTCATTTTTTTTTTTCATTTTTCAAAACTGACGTATGTATATAACTAATAAAACCATGAAAGAGCTCCGAATTTTTTTATATTCATAAAAGGCATGAGTTTCAGCTGAACGTAATATTGTGTATTGCCTGTACAACTTGTAGATATGAGAGCAACGCAAATTCATATATGGTAATAGCAGGGCGAATTCGGCAATATTCGCTGTGCGTTGAAGATCTTTAAAAATACTGAAGCACTTTCGAAGTTGTTAAATTTAAACTTGACACTGCCAAATTTTCCAAAACTAAATATGCCAGCAAAAAATTCATTTGCTTTGCAAGTGCCGTTCGGAGTCGGCAAAAAACTGTAGGTCCTGCCAACTTGTAGGAAAACTCAAAAGCAACACACCACAAGTTGGAAAGAGAAGCACGGCTAAAAATCTCGTTAGAGGTTATGATAATAAAATAATTACACATTCATATTTATTTTTATTTATGTGACAAAAGCTTATTTAATTAAATTCAATAATGTGCTCAGAGGGTTAATAAAATATGCCCGAAAAGCTTCATAACTAACACATCAGCAACACTAATAAGGCAGTTTATGTGAAGACCAGGCATGTTATACCTTTCAAAATCATACTTTTTTATGTTTTAACTTGAATTTTTTTAAATTCACATATTTCTTACACGCGAATAAGCTTTTTCCACTAATTTTATGTTATAGATTATTATAATATGTAATGTAATTTTTTTTTTCAAATTCTTCTAGCGTGAAAGGAACTTGAAAACTTTTAGTACTATTTAAGGGAGTAAATTAGCATTTTTCCAAAAACTGATTCGTACTGAATTAGCGGAATTAACTCTCCAAAAGAATCAAATCAACTGAATGGCCATTCTGAATTAAAGAGCTTTTCTTCGTAATTCTATTTTGAATTCTTGTTGAATTGACACTTGGTGGATTTATAAATCATGATTTCTGTAAAGAATTGCTGAATGCGTAAATTGAAGTTAAATTCTTCAACGATGAAAAGAATTTCAAGTACTGAATGAAGAAAAACTATGATTTCAAAGAGCAAAAGATTTAATTCTTTAACAGCTCTGATCTACGCCCAGATTAGTTAGAGCGGAGTTGATAGCCTCCGGGCTTATATTGTTGAAAGCCCCCTCAATGTCTAGGAGGGCCACGAGACAGTAGTCCTTTTCACACAGCGATTTCTCAATGACAGACACTAGGCTGTGCAGAGCGGTTTCTGTTGATTTACCCTTGGTGTATGCATGCTGATAGCTAGAGATAAGGTTGCTATCAATAGTCGTTAAGAGGTAGTCGCTTAGTATCCTTTCAAAGGTTTTTAGTACAAAGGACGAGAGACTGATCGGTCTGTAGTCTTTTGGCTCGTAGTGGGATGCCTTCCCAGCCTTAGGGATAAACACTACCGTGGCGCTTCTCCAGGAGCCCGGAATGTGGTTGAGAGCCAGGCAGGCTGTGAAGAGAAATACCAGCCATTTAGCTGATGTCTCCAACGTATTTATAAGTTGCGCGGGGATAATCCCGTCCGGCCCGGCAGCCTTATACGGTTCAAAGCTCTTAACTGCCCACCTTACTCTTTCCTCAGTGATGGGTATATTTACTGCCAGGTTTGTTGCAGGTGCTAGTGGTGCATCATGCAGATTCCCCGGAAAATGTGTATTCAAGAGCAGCTCAAGGGTTTCCTCTTCCGTGCTGGTCCAGGATCCGTCAGGTTTTCGCAAATAGCTGATGGTTGTTTGACTTTTCGAGAGGACTCGTCTAAGTCTCGTTGTGTCGTCGACCTTTTCGACGCCAGTGCAGAAATTTCTCCACGAGGTTCTCTTCGCCTGTCTCAGAGCTTTTTTGTAGGCCCTTAGTTTAGCTTTATATTCGTGCCAATGAGGCTCAGAGCCGAAGCTCTTGGCCTTGTTAAATTGTTTCCGGCATGATATTCGGAGCGAGTCCAAATCGTAGGACCACCAATGTGGCCTGTGTTTGCCGCGTGGTTTTGGCACTGGACAAGCCTGTCCTAGAGCATTTGAGAGCGCCGATGTAAATGTAGTAACACGATCCTCCAGCTCCTCTACTGATGAGGGGGCTTGTGAGGGCAGTACTGGTAGGTCTCTGTCTAATATTTCATTGTGTAACTGCCAATCAGTGTTACGTGGATTGCGCTTCATGATTGGTTGTTCTACAATAAAGTCTAAAACCATTTCTATGTAACGGTGGTCGGAGAAAGAATGTTCTTCCAGAACCCGCCATTTTCTGACCCACTCATAAGCGCCTTCACTACAGATAGTGAGGTCTATGACCTCCCTGCGGGTCTTAGTGATAAAAGTAGGCTCATTACCCACGTTGCAAATCACCAGGTTGGTTGTTAAGAGGTAATCAAACAGAGACTCGCCCCTGGCATTGATGTCGGAGCTCCCCCATTGGACATGGTGAGCATTAGCATCCGCTCCAATAATAAGATTACCCGTGCAGAAATTTGACACCAGGCCTTTCACCTCCGTTTGTGGTGGGGGTTCTTCGGCGTCGTAGGGCATATAGACCGACGCCACCGTCAGGCGGGTGCTGTCGACCGTTAGACTGATAGCGGTAATATCACCATTGGTGTAGTTAGGTAGGAGAAAGGAGTTCAACTCAGACTTGACCAAAATACACGTTCTGACTTTGCTCTCCTCGCTGGCTCGAATGAGCTTGAAGCCCTTAGTCCCCAATCCGCAGATTCTCGAGCTATTGACCCAGGGTTCTTGGATGAGGACCACATCCACGTCGCCTTTAGAAAGACGACTACTTAAAGCAGCCGAAGCTACTTTAGATTTGTGCAGATTAATCTGAAGCACCACCAACATGAGAGCGCACAGACTTCCCTGCCGTCCTCATATCGTCGAGGTTTGCCCCATCCCGGAGGTTGCCTATCAACGACGAGTTGTTCCGATTAACTGCCCGATATGGCGTTGCAGGAGTTTTGCTGTCTGTAGCGTTAGATGTTAATCGCTCAGCGTTGGCTGCTACCACCGTGACGTCGAGGGCTTCCTCGTCCTGTAGGCTGTCCCCCATCTCCGAGTTGTTCACAGCACTATCGCCAAGGGACGTGGCGGATAACATGCTTTCCGCATCGGAATCCTCCGCTTCCTCTTCTGGTAATTCGTTTTCCGGTTCTCCCGGAGCAGCCGAGAAGGCAGCGCGCTGAGCATCACCACGATATACGTGGATAACGATCTGGCCTACGCCGAGAAGGCAGCGCGCTGAGCATCACCACGATATACGTGGATAACGGTCTGGCCTACGCTGTAGTGTACTAGGCCATTGCACCTTTTGAGGGGCTCGATTGACTCTTTATTCATGGTGAAACCACCTGTCTGTCGGGCCCTACCGCATCCCCGATCAGATTGACACTCCAGTCATGCGTTGGCAGGGACGGATTCATTAGCCGTAGCATCCCGAGAATTCTCTCGGGTTCGTCAGGGATGGCCGGAATCCACGCCCTTGCCCTTGGACGAGCTGGAATGTCCTTCCAGTCGACGACCTCTATCTTTGCGCCCTTGTAGACTTTACCCAGCTTAGCAGCTGCTGCCTTGTACAGTGCTACGGTTTTTGCATCCTCGCATGCGAGTAATTTAATCTGACCCTGGTGCCAACCTGCATCCGTTACTCGCGCCGAACTACCCGGAAACTCTGGAGCAACATTGAGAAGAATGTTGCCGAGTTCATTTCGCACGTAACGCCACCGGTCCTTAGGGATGGCCAGACGGTCATT